>JANSTP010282479.1:0-18762 GCA_025330745.1 Cladonema radiatum | reverse complement strand
TTAGTGATAAAAGATTCATAAAGATTAGTGCTATTGTCGATTATCTTGGCCTACCAATATCGCTTGTTCTTCCCCAAAATCATGCAATAACAGGGTGCGCACATCCTACTTTTATGGAGCAGGCAAGATAAAGCCATTGAAAAACCTGAAGGAAATGAACTGAAAGTTTTGATATTACTAATTGGGGTCATAGTTCTAATTTCTGAGACAGTTTGATTCAAAACACTATCAACGTTGTTAAAAAAATTTGTTACAATGGAAAGGATATCGACAGTCTTGCTGATGCTCGGGTTAAAATGTAAAAATCAATAAAGACTCAATCGTCACAAAGTTTACCACCAGATCCAAAGTCAATCAAGCAACATATTCGTCGCTGCAACTGCCAATTATTGATTTGGTTGTTGTGTGATCAAGCGAATCACAAATGCATTTCACTGGATGGTAGTGGTTGGATGGTTATAAATGAAGAAATGATAGCTGTATAGTATACTGGTAAGTTATAAAGTAGATCTTACTATCAGAAATACGAATTGCCAATAATCATGCCCAACAGTGACATAATTCGGATTTACTTGAACTTTGGTTTACTCCAAGCTTCCTCACTTATTTAAATTTTATACCATACGTACAATCAAATAAATTTTAGAAATGCGATTGTTCAATTTTAATTATATAAGCAGTCCTAAATGAAGTTAACGAAATTGCCATTTATTCTTTAGGGGAAAAATCTCCAGCACCTAACCAGCAGAAAAAACGAAAACACAACGAAATTGCAATGGAAATAGGCCTCGACGAGTACGATTTAGATATAAATATAGCGTTCTTTGAAGGTAGTGATTCGGAAAACCATAGCGATGGTTCTGATTGGTCGCCACTATGATATCATTTAGTGACTATTTACCTTGTAAATATAATGTTCTATTTGTAACTTTGAGGTTTTTGAGTAAAGTATGAATCAGTTTAATCGATCCCATTGAAAAGAACTCAAAAAACTAATAAGTTTAGAGGTATAGATCTTGTATTATTGTCTTGGGGAAGCCTAGATATTAACGAATTGGCGTTTCAGTCTTTTTATTTTTGACGACGGTTTCAAATGCTTAAATGCGTTTAATTCAAAAACTACTCATTTTGAGCAAATAGTCTTTTATATCAATCAATTTCTTTTTTAATTTTCTATCGAAAAATGGCATTGTTTTTGATTTTTGAGGAATTTTTGTTTTTCACTGACTGAGAACCTAATGACGTCACTGCCCACGTGGTACAAGGGCCTTAGAAAAAAGGTCCATAATAGAAAGTTTATTTGTAGAATACATTTGTTCATTTTCAGAAGAAAAAATTTCGGTTACCCTTTTTGCAAGTTTCCTTGAGAAATTTTCCTGTCTAAAGTTAATAATCTAAATATTTTTGAAGCTACAATACACGCCTAATAATCCCACATTGTAAAATTTTAAATGGAAGACATTTCATTGCTCAAAGTAGATGTAAACAAAATCATAAACAAACACTCATTATCTTTCGTTGTTTAATAGGTTTTTGCTGATTTTCTTATGTTTTTGTTGGCAGAGAAAGAGAATGAGGGGATACCACACCTACTTAACCTTTTGAAGCGACTATAGAATTCCCCTTGCAAGACTCCTTAATGTTTTTTTCAGCATTTCAGCATTTCAGCTTTTCGACATTTCAACATGTCAGAATCCTTTCAGCTTTTCAGCATTTCAGCAATCCAGCATTGCAGCTTGATATATGTCAGTCAGCATTTCAGCAATTCAGACCTCATTCAACAGCGTATGGACTCAATTCTATTTTCTACAAAATGGTCCAGCAGTGGAACTCCTTCACTAGGGCCATCTTTCCTGATTCTCAACTCTTAGGTAAAAAAAGAAATTACTTATTGACAGCTATTAAGGAACACTCTTTGAGGAACAACTAACATATATTCATATTACTTGCTTACGTCCTGCATTGATCGGGCATGCCGTATACGCTACCATGGGGTTTGCTGGTGTTTGGAGTGGTGATGGCACAAGTCTTCTGTTTGTTTTGCTTTTCCCTCTTTTTATTTTTCCCATTTTGTTTTTACTGCTTCTATGTTGAATTAAAAAATTTATAGGTCTTTACACTTTCTACAAGACGCCCAGTCTTCTCAGTGTTTTCAACCTAATAGCCATAGCTTTTATACCGTTTAGAACAAGATACGTATTGTTTTAACAGATAAGTTTCAGCAGATCAGTTTTTAAAAAGATCAGTTTTTAAAAAGGTCAGTTTTTAGCATATTATTTTTACAGATAAACTTGTACACATCTTGTAAATTTCTGAAGAATGAAATATATAATATGAAGAGCTTCACCTCCATAAAGATGATGGTATAAATCAAAAAATTTTGAATGTATGTATGTATATATATAAAAAAGCATTTTATCATTTCAACGCTTCAGCTTTTCAGCATTTCAGCTTTTCAGGCAGAAAACATTACATATCAGAAATGAAGTCATTATAGTGTGATTTCAGAAATACTGAAAAGCTAGCTTTTCCGAAAGGTATGTGAATTCACAGGGGTTATTCTATAGTTTTTTTTCTGAGAACTGTAATTTGACTTTTATAAGTTTCTTATATCTTCCACCGTAACGATACGTAATGATTTTTGTGTTTACTACGGCCATTCCTTGAAGATAACAAGTTTCCATTTCGATTATATACTGATTATACTTCTTTGTTTATCTGTATCTACTGTCTAGAATAACCTTGTATTTATTACACAACTATTCCAGCAGATTGTAGTATGGTTACTTTTCCTCATTTGAGTAAACTGGAATAATCTGCTGTACATACATTACTACATTTTTAGAAACGTTTTGTAAGGGTTGTAAAGATGTATTATATATACTTAAATGTTCGTCGAAAGTGAAAATGAACGAATTCAAGCTTTTTCTGCTGTTATAGTATGCACATATTTTTGCAGAACAAACTATTGTAGCAAATGAACAATAACTGTTGCTATTCTCTGGGATAATTGATGGAAGATTTCCGCAAAAATTAATGTTACTAGAGGACATATTTTTAAATGATTTTTCCTTTAGATAACGTTCTTGATCATTTTCCCTTCTTTTTAGGGGTAACACATTTTTTGAATACTTGGTAAATGAAAACTACAGATATTCGTATTGAGCACTTTGTCTCGAAAATACTACGAACACGCAGACTCATATTTTTTGAATATATATTTTTGGAAGTAGAAATATGTCCCTGTAGTAGAAACAGAAAATCAAAATAATAACAAGTAAAGCTTGAACTTGAAATAATAGCGTTGTGATTTGGTACACTTTAATTTTTGTGATAAATATTTTTGCCTTTTAATAAAGACATAAAAAATAGCTGAAATTCCCTAAAGAAAATATCTTTTAAAAGGATATGCAATCCAACTTTTTAATTCAACGATTAAAGAGTTCTGAAAATCCACTTGGTGCAGAGATCAAATGGAAACCAAGCCATTGCATCAAATATTAATGGAGCGATGTATTCCTAATGCCTTTGCCTAATACCTTCGCCTAATGCCTTTGCCTAAAGCCTTTGCCTAAAGCCTTTGCCTAATGCCTTTGCGTAATGCCTATATGCCTATGCCTTTGCCTTTGGCTAATGCTTAATGCCTATTGCCTAATGTCTTTGCCTAATGTCTTTGCCTAATGCCTTTGCCTATTGTCTTTTCCTAATGCCTTTGCCTGTTGCCTAATTACATTTCCCTCTTCCCTATAATTACATCGCACCATTAATATTTGATGTAATGGCTTGGTTTCCATTTGATCTCTGCACCAAGTGGAATGTCAGAACTTTTTAACCGTTGGATCATGGGCGATCTCAAATATTAATACGTTTTTTGCATATCTTTTTAAAAGATATTTTTTTATGGAATGATATATATTTTCAATACAACGAAAACTTTCTTGCTTTACAGAGAAGTTGGAATTTATTGCGGAAAAATGGCAACAATATACTAGTGCCTATCGTAACGGACTTGTTCAAATGAAATCAGGTTATATTGATGAAGATTTAGTTATTCCATGCATAACTAATAGTATGGATGCCGTAGTCAAATTGGTGAAGCGGGAAGTTAATGGCACAGAATTCCAAAATATTAAAAATAGAGCAAACCAAACCAATCAAACGTTTTCACTCAAAGAACTCAGTTTTCTAGATACAGGTTATTATAAATGTGAAGCACGGCTTCGAGACGAAAATATCGAATTGGAACTTGGCTTTCTTTCAGTTTTTAGAAGTAAGTCTTTTTTTCTGGTCATTTTTCGCATATTCTTTGCAGAAGTTAAAATTACAAGCTGATTTCTGATATTCCAGAGAATAACATACGAGCAAGTTCAAACATATTGGTTACCTGTATGGTTTAGGATAAATGAGAAACGAAAAATAATTGGAAATCAAATTTATTTATCAAAATCGTTTTGTAGAACAACTACACGAAATATCTTACTTTTATCACCATTTTTGATTGAAATTTATTGTACGCAATAACTTTAAAGAGATAATTTTCTATTGCTCCCTAGAAACATTGCGATTCGTTGCAGAAAACTGGAAAGCATACAGTAGAGAATTTTCTAGCTTGCACATAAACCCAAGCTACGCTGATCAGGATTTGATAATTTCATGCAAAACTAATAGTGACAATGCCCAAGTGAAATTGATGAAGAGTGGAATTTATGGTTCAGAGTTTCAAGATATTCAAAACAGGACAACTCAAATCAACCAAACATTTCTGCTCACTAAACTCAATGTTTCAGATGCAGGATATTATCAATGCCAAGCACAACTTGGAGATAAAATAATACGTTTGAGGCTTGGTTTACTTGAAATCATTCGTGGTAAGATTTTTTATGATTTTCTCTTTCACATCAATATTTCACAAGCGCTGGACCATAAAGTTTGAGGGATACACATGTTTACCCCAGCTTTACTTTCCTCCAAGCTTTTATTCATTACAAAATCCTTTTTATTCTTGCTTTTAATCTTCAAAGTAAGTAATTGATATTCTGAATCCTAAAACACAATATTTTTTTTAGCAAGACGAAAAATTACACCCACGATTGATATAGACAAACATATAGTACCAATAAAAGGTGGAGGCCAAAGAAATATTACATGCAGAGCTGAAAGCGAAGGAACAAAAAAGAAGAACTACTTGCGTTGGTATAGAATAAATAAAGGTAACGGCACACACAATGATACTGAAGTTCTAGCTTCTGAAACAGATAGAAAGGAAGAAGTAACTGAAGATGGGCGGCCAATCGATGTTGCAGTATTAATATTTAAAAATTTTCAGAGGAAGGATGTTGGTGTTTATGTTTGTAGACGGGAAGTCAAAGATATTCTAGCAACTAACCAAACAATTGCAACAGTTTTCAGAGGTAAGACTTAAAGAGATTTAACTAAAAAAATTATTTTCGTAATCGCTTATGCATCTTAGATCTGATTGCTTTATTACGAGTGGAGGTGAGTTGGGTTAGATTTAAACCACCCACCCATGCTAAACCTTTTTCTTCACGTAAGAACTACGATGGTTTAAAAGTTTCACAATACTACCAAAAAATGTTCCTCCTGGGGATATTTTAAAAATAATTCACAATTTTTTCATGAAAATAAGTTAAACATGCAATTTTTTCACTTAAACTTAGAACTTAGAGTCCGTTGTATTTTCTCATTATTTTAGCAACAGATAACGTTACATTTTTGAAACAGATTTTAAAAGATTAATGTATTATTAACCCTATTTGGATGGGGGGGGGGGGTTAAATTTTAACCCCAACCCCCACCCTCTAGCATTTTTTTGAATAACTTTCCTTGTAGTTAACATTTTCGCTTGAAATTTTGACTCAGTGAACAAAATTTAATTTCAAACTTTTTTATATAAAAGTTTTGTGAAAACTCAGCCCCAGTCCTCTATTTTGACGTCATCAATTGATCTTAGTATAGCAATTTTTTATGTATTTTGAAATATTTGCTATTATTGAGATATAGTTTAGCTGTATATTAGTTTTTAACTTAGCTAACTTGGTGAAATATTATACACAGACTTTATTGACGTCACTTTGGCAACATTACTACGTCATTATGACGTCATAGCCGTCGGAAGTGTAAAATCCGATTTTCGACGTATGTGATGAAGTCATCACTTTTAGGATTGTTGAAGTGCCCCCGGGAAAATCCCCCATTTTGGCCCAATTTTGAAAATTGTTCAGTTGATAGGTAATTTTTTGAAAAGTGCGTACAAGTGTACTCCTCTTTGCCAAAAATTATCATATGAATCAATTTAGAAGTCTCTCTGTGACGTCGTCAATATTTACCCTTGAAAATTAGAAAATATGGCTACTTTGGGGTAGAATTGATGACGTCATCACGTGATTACGTGACTTTTACTTTATATTCCTGCCAAGTTTCATTTCGTTTCATTAAGTATTAAAGATTTTAACCAGGCGGGGGGTGTAAAAACTACCCCCCTCCACATCCATCTAAAAACCATCAAAAAGCCCATCCAGAATAGGGTTTAGACATGGGCGACATTAGCATGCCTTTAAATAGCATGCCATGTAAACTTGGAACATGCTTTTTAAATTCTGGTAGGAGAATTTCTTAGTTTACCCTCGTATTTTTTTCATTTTTTACTTTGCGTGAAATTTTGATCAGATGACGAAAAAACAATATGAAAAAATGAAGTTTTGAAAAGATTCCATTATATACATGATGGGCTAATAAAATGTTAACATTTCTACCGTAATCGTCCACTACTTTTTTTGTGTGAATATTTTGAAATTTTCCCTCTTGAATATGTCACAGGAGGCTAAAAGTTTTGTTTAATTCCAAATATCACCTATTTTTATTTCTCTTTCTTGGTACAAATCAATAATTAACACGTGTTCAATCTGCGCTTCTCATCTGAATTGCAGTACCTATGGGGTTATTTTTGGCTGTACCTGCAGTGTCTTTAGGGTTATTTGAAGGAAATAGTCTATGCCATCAATCCACAGAAAATTAAGGGAATCAGGTTAATCGGAAATCTTGGCCGCGGGAGAGAGTTCAGTTTGGAGAATGAACTAATGGAAGTTGCAAATGTCACGTGGTTTCCAAGGCAAAGTTTTCAGTATCACCGCATGATTTTTCCTGCGCCGGCAATTCTTTGATCTTTCGCTCGGCTCTATTCTATTTCGTATCGAAATTGTGAATTTCTAGGGGGTTTTGCTAGATAAAAAGGAGAAGTATTTTAAAAAATCTTCCAGGGAAGTGATAATTTATTCTTCATATGCTGCTAACCATGTCTGCAATGTTGCAAGTCTGTTGTTCTTGTACGTATCAAAGTCTTTTCCCATCATTATTTTTGTTAGAAAAAATCAGAGGTAGCTAGGTATGTTATCACTTTTGGCCAACTAGTTTTACATCTTGATTTCAAACTGGGTTAGGGTATTTTTACAATGCTCTGCTTCAATCTTGCCGTGGGGCAGAGCTGAAAAGCCTACCAGATTCATAATGATAAATAAAAAGGAAAATTTAACTGTTGGTTTTTATGGTACATAATATGCAAAGAGGCGTACCATGTAATCTTTCTCCATTAGCTAGCTCGGTAGTTTGTATATAATCCCTGAGAATGTTATTTCAAATAGGCACATAGTTTGGAAGAATTTAGAGTTTGTAGGTACCTTTTTATTAAATAAGTAATAATTTCTTCATTTGCCCAATTGACCGTCTCGAATTAATTTTTAACCTATGAAACTTCTTCATAAATATTTGGGATCATATATGTATACAATAGTTACAATATGAGAAATAACTCTGAAGCTTGGTTTCTGATAAAAGAAATTGGGAATACTGAGTATTTTTACATAACGTTTTGACATGCATACAGTTGACTCTTTCTAATTCGAATCCCCATTATTCGAATCTTTCTGTTATTCGAACAAATTATATTCCCCCTAGAAACCAGAACATTAGAGATTCACCATTCTCTAGTTCGAACTGTGTACTGTATATAATCCACAGTAGCTACTAAAAAATTTTTTTTCTTAATAAACTAGTGACTTATTAGCCAGAGCTCCAGTTATCTTTTATGATAAGAGTTTGCTAAATGGCTTGCCTCGTGTGCCTAACGTGTCCACGTGCCTACGTGTCTTTCCTGCCTGACGTGCCCCCACATGCTTTTGTGTCTCACGTGCCGATATGCCCACGTGCCTACGTGTCTTACGTGTCTTACGTGTCCGACATGCCCACGTGCCTTACGTGTCTGACGTGCCCAAAATGCAAATGATTGTTTTCTTTGATGTATTAATGATTTCTAACCTTGTAAAATTAAAGTAATATTAAAAAATGAAAATCTTCTAAAACTTTAACTTTTTACTGTAACTTATACTTTGACAAATATTATTTTCAAAAGTTTTGATCACCTATGGCAAATGGTTTTCTGGTACCTTAAGAAAATGTATCACAGGAACTGTTATTTTGAAAAACAGTCCCAGAAAAATTTATATTGCGGATAAAACGAGGCAAAATGCATCACATTTTGATCAACTTTGTGAAAACTATGTGAAAAATGTTAATCGCTGTTTCCGAAAGGATTCAGCAGAGCTATATATAAAAACGTTTAAAAACTCTAGAATGCTGTCGTCATTAAACCTTGGTAATGATTCTTTTCTTTTTCTTTATAACATTGAAGCATATAGGTATGTGAGAAAGTTGTAAATGTTTCATAGTTTGATGCCAATACCTTTATATTTTTTGACTTAGCCAGGGAAAGGAAAACTTCCCTGCACCACTACCAACCCCCTCCTCCTCCTATGTCTCCATACTGCTTCCTATTGAGCCTTTTGATCACATTCCAAGACCTTTAAAGTAGTAATAATGTTGATTTTAATTCAACCGTCAATAGTGGATGAATAAATGGCGGCATTAACAGCCCCCAGTTTCTTCAAATGGCCTCCCTTCGCGAATAGCGTCAGCTCTCAAAAAAAGATGCGGTTATATTACCGTACAGAAATCATCAGAAAGTTTTATTTGAAACTGATGAAAAAAAAATAAACATGTTAGAGGCACTTATCATTGGAATTCATTTGAAAATTGCATTTCAGTCTCTTACCAAATCCCCAAGTGAATGCTATAATCGTATGATTTTGATTGTTCCTTGAAGAGTTCTAAGTATATCAGATAAATATATAGTTACTGAATTCTAAGCATATCAGACAAATATCAGTCTTTTTAAATAGCATGCAAACCTGTTCTTCTGTATTTTTAGAAATTCATGACCGCCCCACCGGGTTATTGAAATTCTCAACCCCCTCCCATCACCGTTTGCCAATTTGAAAGACTCTGACTCCTCTCCCTATTTCTTTTAGACTCTCACTTAAGAGTATGCACGTATCGTACCTGGAAAAGTATAAAACCCCGAACGCATCGATCAAAACTCGCAGGAGTCCTGGAACGCAACTTAGACTAATGCCACAGCTTATAGATTTCAATTTGTAAAAACCCGACAGAAGGGAATATTCATTCTTATAAAGGGCGGCTTTTATTTTTAATTACAGAAAAAAAAATTCATCAATTCGATTGTTCTCAAAAAAGCAACATGCACTTTCCAGTGCCAATAAGTAAGAAAAGTCCTGAACGTGAGTTGACCCACAATATCATCAAGAGTTATTTCAAGGAGACGTTATTCCAGAGGAGCAGTACTTCTGGTTTGTAATTTTCGGGGTGGCAATTTAAAGCGAGCGAGTTTCCATTTAATCAACTTTTACTTGTTCTTAAATAGGGCTTCTCATAGGTTTTAACCGTTTTGTTAGTTATTCACATGTTAATATTCCTTACAGTTGTATTCGATATATGTATACAATACGTCGTGTATACCCAGCTATTACCCGTTTATGATCCGTTTCTATCAGTGAACGCTTTTTTATACGCTTTTGAGTGAACTAAAAAAAGCCTTTTTCAAGCGGCAAAAGGAGACCTAGGCACTGGTTGACTCCGTTTAAAGTTAACTCTATTTTTGGGAATAGGGATTTACTGAATTATAAAAACTTGTGATCAATCTATCTGAAAGTTTTAACTTAGTGAAATTTTGCCCGGTTTCCACAAAATGCTCAAAAGTTTTAAAAATCAACCAGACTAACAAGTTTGACTACATCATCTGGTAGTGTAGATTACCTTGGATCACTAGCAATAGCAATCTTATGTGTCGCAATATTGGCAACAGTATTGAGCAAAAAGTTGCTTTTGGGGCGAGTAATAGCTTTCTTTCCTTTCTGATGCACTCTGTTTTGAGCTTCAAATACGGAGCATGGGAGGGGCCTTTTTAATCTACTTTGAATGCTTATAAACTGGTTACAGAAAACAATTTTAAATCAAACTTGGGCCAAGGATATCACGTTATTGCCGTGATATAGAAAATCGGGTTCTAACGATGAAAATAAAAAATTTCATGGTTTTATTGGATGATGGCCATGCACTTACTGTAAAATATCTTAATCAAACAAAATAGCTGTTACTCATTTCGAAATGTATTTTTAAGTCCCAATATTTATTAAAAATCAATATTTCCGCCAAATAATGACGTCATCAGTGAATTTTGACGTGAATGTATGAAGCATCTTCTAACGATCTGAATTATATTATATTAACAGGGCCGTACCAAGGCATAAATGTCAGAGGGGGCACCAATATCATACAATTCTGGTATAAAGGTAAATCTAAATGCGTGAAAATAATGCAGTGAGACGTATGTAATTTCTATGACATTACTATACGCCCACTAACAGGAGTAGAAGTAACACTTCACTTTTCTAGTAATACTAACCATCTACGCTCAATAATTTGAAATCCCTGTGAACAGAACTTCCGTTCAATCAATGGAACCAGTTTGCCTGTAATTTTCCATCGGTCATGTCATAGCTATGTGGAACTTTCGATAAACTTGAACCGTTTTGATTGGCCCACATTGGTTCCACTTATCGAGCACATACAGTGTTTCAAAATTCTATCTTACAAAAAAGGACAATAGCATCATACATAGTCTCTTTGTATTTGAAATATTCTAATGCTGAAGTCAACACAAAGCAACAACAAGGTACACACTGTGCAGCAAAATTTCCGCTTTTGAACCTGGTTCTCAGCTTTATTTGACTTTAAGACAAACAGAGTTCTTCGCATCTTCACTCTTTCTAACCAAAGGGTTGGAATCATGACTATTTGTATTAGCGTATCTAGTCAGCTGTGGTTGTAGTCTCAGCAAGAATCAATTGAATTTAACTACCAGGAGGAACGTAAGTGCTTTCTGGGTCTCAAGGTAGTTTACAATAACAGTTAAATGTTTAAGTTTGTTAAGATATAGTACTCAGACTGCTGCGTACCTCTGGATGAACTCTTTGTTATCTCAAAGAGATTCTAAAACAAGAGGAGTAACAACTCAACTTTTCTCATTGTTTGATGCGTGTTAATCGGAATGTTTGGAATTTGAAAATTCCCGCATAAATTAAAGTCAATTGTTAAATAAACGAATTTGATTGGGTTAAAAAAATAAAAGAGCCAATCAGAAAGCTCTTCGCTTAAAAGGATAACTTTGTCGAAAATTTTTTTATCTGTAATCAACGTCACTTTTTTATTCTGGTCAATACGAAAAAGCCATCAACGCGAGGAAGAAATATGGAGGTGGAGGAAAATTTGTTTGATAATGATGGTGTATATTTTGATGAATTAACGGACGAAGATTTCCCCATAGCTGTTCAGGATCTCCTAGGTTGCAATGAATTCGAAAGTATTGAAGTTGGTTTAACACAAGATGCAATTTTTGATGACATTCCAGATGTAAGCCTTGAAGAGCACACCACCATTCACGAGCAGCAGAAAACAACTAGTAGGAAGAAATCAAAGAAGAAAGCCCCTATCAAAATAACATTCGTTAGTGATAGATATATACCATTGGTTGTAGAAAAAGGGTTTTCAACTGCTACATGTGCTACGTGCTTGAAAGTTTTCTTGAATAAAGTACTTAATGAAGATCATATTAAAAAATGTGGTAGGTAGCTTCCTACATGATAGGAGACTCTTCATTTTTATTGTGTGGATAGTTTATGCAGCATTTTAAGTTTATATAGGGTAGAAAATCCACTCTAATGTACAACCTACAACGTTTTGAAGCTGTTAAAAAATGGTAGCTAATCTAAAAATGTTTGTCTGGGCACGTCATCGATAATATATGATATGTGTGGCTTCAGGGTCTCAATACTAGTGAGTGAGCCTATGTCCTCCGGTTTCCTCAACCATTAAAGATTTCAAAATTTGAAAGATTTGAAAATTGCACTTATAAAGTATATACTTTTTCAGTCATTGAATGTATGAAAATATTGTATTAAATATATAAGACTGTCAACTGTATGATAATAATCTATGACTATCCGATAGTGGTTGGCACTGCGGCTTACTGGAAGTAAGCAAGTAAGTTTTGTTTAGCGATTCCTAGCCTAGGCGACAGAGATGATATACCTTCAGCACCAAAGCCTGATTTCCAAGATACTTCTATGTTAACACCATTACTGACTTAGGTCCTAGTATAATTATGCTCCCATATATGCTCTTGAACATTTCCTGAAAGAAAGATATTGTGCTTGCCAGACTGCGGTATTGAACTTTAATATTTTTTATCCCTGTACATATTATTTATCTTTTTTTCGTTTATTTTACATTGATGGTTATGTTATTTTATATTTAATTAATACTTTGTTTTGTGTTTATTTTAGGTTTTGATGATTATTGGTTATTACAAGGTATTAAAGAGCCAGACAAAAAGCAACCATCCAAAAAGAAAAATGCCTCATCCTCAACCTACGGTATGTTATTTTAGTGATTAATAAGATATTTTGGTTTTTAAGAGAAATTTATGGAAATTTCATAAAATGATAATTATTCTCTGATCTGGGCTGATGTCATCTCAAAAAAGAACCAATCATGGCAAATTTCATCACATTAAACAATGTGGGATAAAGTGGGATGAATCACTAAAAATGAGTGAATTTTTACTAAATTTGATGTTTTTTCCAAATGCCTTCTCCCTCAGAGCAAGAAAATAATATGTAAATAATTTGTAAATTAATATTATTGAGATATGTACTTTGGTTTATATTCGTTGAAGTTTTTTGTCATTATTTATTTATTTATTTATTTATTTATCTTTTTTTCTCTTTTTTTTTTCTTTCTTTTTTCTTTTTATTTATTTACTTATTTTATTTTATTTTTTGGGGGATGAGAGGCATATGCAAGATCCCCTGAAAGAGGGGATGCCTTTGAATTTTACCCACTACCAGTAAACTTGAATTTGCATTTGCTGTAGTAAAGGAACTTCCAATATAGAATAGAAAAGGGTTAAAAATCTGAAGGCAAAAATCCAAAAGGGGGTGGCGCATGCTAGTGGCTAGGCCACAACCCAACCCCCGCCACCCTAAATCTGCCAGTGGGAGCTGTAAGTTTTTTTGGATTCTTTAATTCAAGAATCATAATGAGTAGCTTTGACCATATGATATAAAAATTAATGATGATGATGTCAAGAAGATGATATTTTTTAAAGAAATTACCATTCTAAATAGTAGATAGTTCTCAATTTTGATATACTCTCGCATATTTTAAAAAACAATTTAAACAAAGTTGGTTTTAATTCGTGTAAAAATTTCAACCTGCCTTTTTGTATAGATATGAACTGATTTGATGTCATTTTGAATACCTTAAATGCTAATTAATTGAGATACCTACCTTATCAAGTTTTAGGTCATGCTCTGTTTTAAATGGCTTTTTTTATTTAGGGGATTTTGTGGAGCTTGATTTTGTTAAAAAGAAATGGAAGGATATTGTGACATCCGTTTTTCAAGATATTGCCAATGATCCCATCAATGCACTCAGCGTCGGCAATTGTAAAACTTTAGGCCAGAAAATAGCATCAGCTGCTGAGCAGATACTCCCTAAATTTTCGCAAAATTTGACACTGCATTTTGATCAGATTGCTTCGACGAAATTATTTGATTTGTTAAAATCTATGGACTATTTAAGCAGCCTTTCAAAAGAAAAAATGTGGAGAAATGTCAATAAATTCATTGGTACCGAGAGTGAGGTAAAAGCTGCTTTTTTGAAGTTGTTGATGCAGATGAAGAAACCAAACAAATGCTGTTTGCGGAATTTATTATGATAGCGATCGAGAAATATCTGCGTTTGGCTAATGAAAAAGTTGACCTGGTAATAATCGAATCTGATGGCGATGATATTTCTGAAGAAGAAGAGCAAATAATTTGTTATGTTTGCGGTTTCGTCATTTTTTCAATGAAAAAAAAGTACAAAAAGCTGAGGAAAAACGAAAAATCAAAAGAGATTGCAACCACAGTTGTGGATTTTCTGTATTCGTTACAAGCAGATGAGAAAGTTGAAGGTGAAACCTTTAAAGATTACATCAACAACTGCATAGATCTTAAAAGTCGGGGTGGATTAGTTCGTGTTAACCGTGATGCATGCAATTTTATGCGGTGTGCTGAAAATGTCGTACGAAGTACACTGACAGTACCATTCTTAAAAAACTATAGGGGTCAAGATTTGAGAGAGGTTTTAGGCAATGCAATAAATAACAATATTAGTGTTGCAAATTCCTGGGACTACTTGTCTCGCCCGCTTAACAACACAGCATTAAAAAAATTGTTGAAAAGTCAATTCATAACGAAATGGGTCGATATTTGCGCTAGATCGTTTGTTGAAACATAAGTTGAGTTGCTACATTATGAAGCCGCCGAAAAATCGAAAGAAACAAAGAAGGCAAAAAAACCTGTGTCAAGCCAAGGCAAACCTTCTCTGCGAAGGTCTCTTGTCACGTGATTTTTAGTTAACGCATAATGTTTGTAAATTTTCTTATGTTTGGAGTTTTTATATTTTTACGGAACCATTTGGAAACCATACGAATAGTTTTCAGTGTTTTTTGGTAATTGCTTTTCGTTATATTTAAAAACTTGTTTTGTTGAAGTGTGCCAGCAATCACAATTCGATGATAATTTTGTTAGTCCCGTATGGACTTTCGATTTGGGCGATTGAGAGCTTGTTAAGATAGTTGTAATTAATTTAGTTGCATAGCGCTTTCTCTTTCTACTCTATGTTGCTACCCACTACGCTTGCAATCAATATAATTTTAATTGTTAGGTTTTTTTGTCCTCATTGTCGGTGTGTGTATGTAAAACTTATGTATATTACAACAATGCGTTTGTCCAAACGTATACTTTGTTCTTACGGGTACATTTTAAATCTTTAGTATTAACCTATAAAAGAAAAAGATTAATATTTGATAGAAAGTTTCTTAGATCCAATAATTCTGAGCAATACCCAATCGGCTTTAGCGGTAGACTATATCTAGTCATTCTTACAAAAAGTGTTCTAAGGAATACGGTACCGATCGTACCTTACAGATCCCGGGCCGCGATTTGCCGTGCTAGTCTACTTTAGCGGGTAAATCTCTATTGACTACTCCTCTAAATAAGTTATGCCAACATATTTAATAGGTGCATCTGAATATTTGAGAAAAATATGAAACTCATTCTTTGTACGGCAATTTATGGTCAAACCCTTATGATACATTTGAGAAACTTGAATTTCAAAATTTTCAATGAAAAGTCTATGCAGTATCTCTTATAATCCGTAGATATTTTAGAAAAGAACGAATATTAGTTCTTAAAAGGATCATCTGTGGATAGCTTGAAGTGCTGCCAATTATAGAAAAACTTGAATGTGTTACGTCTTTGATTCTTTAATGACAGAAAGCAGTCAAGCGTTTCATAAATTTCTGGCTAGATCATATACGTGACTGTTAGAAGCTCTTGTTTACTGTAACTGCAACGTCTTTTATTGCGAAAAACATCCCGGTTTTAGGCGGACACTAAGTGTTGTCGACAAATTTATGGGAAGGTGGGATTGAGTCAAAAAATAGACTTTATTTTAGAAGTACAAATCATATTCCACTATTTATCAAATGGCGTTGACAAGACAACCGGTGAAGATAACCCGGAAACGTCGGCTTTCCCTGTTCGCCGACAAGTGCAGAAAATTTGAATACTACAGTATATGAGAAGTTTATCTGATTTTAAATAACGAATCAAGGACATCAAAAAACACTAGATAGAATGAGTGTTTAACACCCTCGCACCCCCTACGAGAGTTGAGCTTTTCAAATGATTATTATTGTATTGCTCGGGCAATTTTCTTGAACTATTTGATACTCTTGGTTTGGTAACACCATCAAATGTTACATGTCAAAATGTACCACACTCACAGGATCTAATATTTATTTTCGTTATACGACTAGATTTATCGGTCAATAGCCTAAACTAGCGAGTAGTCCAACCTCCTTTACTTCGGGAACTGGATTAACCCCCATCAAATATCATGTTGTAGATGGTAAACGCTTGCCTCGGATACAACGTGACTTTTTACAAGATCTGCCAGTCCCTTTTTCAAATGGCGGCTTTCCTGTATGATATTTTTCCACTCGGAATTTGTGTAAAAAAGGACTTTATCTAGTCTAATAAAAGCCAAACAAGTTTCTTCATGTAAGACTTTGTTCAAGCTATTAGCAAGGAGCAGCGGATATCTCCTTGGTTAAAAATTGTCTAATTCTTATTTGCGTTGCTTTATTTTTTACGAGAGAAATAGAAAACAAAGATTTGTTGTGAAAATCTAAGGTATGAACTGGCAGTGAGAAAATAACTAGACTGAAACTACTCCATTCTCTGGGGCCACAAAAATATTTTATCTTTTCGGGAATACAAAGAAAATTGGGGAATCGGAAATCTCGGCAAATGGCAACACGGCAAGTTCTCCCGTTTCAAATTTCAAGCGGCTGAAATTTTACTAGTGTTTAAAAAATCAATTACGACTAGTTTCTAGTCTAGAAAATAACGAAATGGAGCCACAGTGCAATTAGTATCCCACCTAGCCGGATTGTACATAAAAAAATAGCTATGGTATAGATAATGAAAAAGGAAATTGTCTTTTTAGATTATATACTACATATCTTTTATTTTCAGAATATATACATTCCCTTCTCTAGGGGCAGTGGTACAATTTATATGTCTTGATGTTCTATATCCGTACAGGTTAAGGTTTCACAATGATGAAATAAAATCCCTTTATATTCGTAAAAATAGATGTTTGATTTTTTTGTTTTATTTTTTTTATATATATACTAAATATATAAGCATACAAAATGCCTCCGTACTGCGTCCCGATAATCTGCGGGATGCCAGTGCATAGTTAGTAAAAACAACGTAGATAAATCTACACAACATGAATACGTAATAAACTAACTTCTGTCGCGTAAAGCCCAGGAGCACAGATGGCTCTATTTAGGTGGCCATGGATTTTGTATGTCGCCGAAGGGGATGGGTCAGGGACCCTTAACAGCTCAAAGAGCAAAACGAGAATTGCAGCGAATGTGGTGCTAAAGGCACTCTTAAGAACTCGGAAAATACGAGTATTTGGTAATTTTTAAAATGAACGAATGGAAAGGATTGTAGGGATGTAGGTCAGATAACAGCGCAACGCAACATTAATATCCGTACATAATAATGCTCAACCTTGAACTTATCGAAATTATCGCTTGTTGCGCAGTCTCGAAAGTCTCTACACATCAGATTGCTACATTAGATCATATTAGATCATATATCAGGTATTAGCTACATTAGATCATATGCTACATATCTTAATAATATAAGATCGAGGATACACTGGAAACAAAAGTTTTATTTACAAAATTTGTAGAAAAAGATTTCGCCAATTGGCATGACATAACATAATCTATTCCACTTGTGCAAAACTCCAAAAACGAATGATGAAAGTGGTTACGGAAGAAAGGACTTGGAAAAGTCATATGTTTAAGTTTTTGCTGCTATGATTTCACAATGATAAAGTAAAGTATTAACTCCTATCCAGCCTGGTGGGAAGAGGTGCACACACGCTTCGTCTATGTTTATTTAACCCTCCTAAAGTGAAATTATCTTTAAAATAAAAGTGACTATCATTGCCCATTTTCCCTGTGGGCACGACTATTGGTGAGTTATATTTTGACTATTTTTTAAATAAAATGTCCGAAATATATAAGTTTCTTTAAATCTTATTTAAATACCCGTCGCATATAAGTTGCAACTTTAGCTTTTCTCCAAAATATATACTTTTCAGTTTGCTACGTGCCAGCGAAAAACGATTAAGTCCGCCCGCACCTTTTTAAATCCGTCCGTCCGCCCACCCGCCCACGCGCCAGGCTAGACAGGGTTAAACATTAATTGGCAAGAGTAGTGTTAAACCTTAAATAAATACAACACTGGAACAATTATAGTAATATTCAAATAACGTAAGGAAAGCGTGAGAATAACTTTAAATAACACAAGACTTATTTTACGAGCAGAACTGTGGTTCTTGACCACTTGCATTTCCACGAAAATCAGTGCACTCTAAAGAATAGAAATAACAAATATAAAATTGAATAATGGAGAGAAAAATACAGTTTTGACTTGGGCTGTCCGACAATATTTCTAAATTACTTGTCCGAATCCGTTATCTTTCTTTTTTTGGTTGGAAGCACACGTTCGTCGTTAACGTTGATAGGAGGTTTGTTCCTTTGCGCACCTATTCCATCGGTGGGGAATAAATAGACAGATGGGTACAACGCCAATGTATAATTCTTTAACTATACGGATACAACAATGGATACGT
>JANSTP010282368.1:6355-18765 GCA_025330745.1 Cladonema radiatum | reverse complement strand
ACTTCTCATCTTTATTGAAGTAGACAACTCTTTTTGTTTGGAAATATGCAAGTCTTTAAGCAAAAGGCATACAAAAATATCGAATTTTTAGACTTTGTTCTTTTCCTAGTAATTGAAAAAAAAAATAAAGCTTAGTATTACAAAGATTTCGATATAGTTTTCTTGCGAAGGCGATTTGTTATAAGCGATTAGAAAACTGTTGACGAGAACACGCTTCTCTTCATAATCTAAGGAATGATTACTTTTTTTTGCTTTCTAATCATATTTACATGTGTTTTGTTTAAATATACAATAAATTTACAACATATGACAGGACAGAAAGACAGGACCTCCAAAAGGCTCAAAGCCTTATCGCAGGGCCCTATTTGTTATGCTCACCTTTTTTGCTTAATTAATAATGATGTCTACTTTAGCAATAGCATTAATATCTTTTAGTTAAAAAAAAAAAAATCTTCTCCAAAGACAATAGAATTTTCTTTGTTTCATTCTTAAAGATATTTTTACTTTCGTTCTGTTTTACTTCTATCAGAATAATATTATTCCACAACAGGGGACCGCGATATGTTAAAGAAAATTGTGCTAGGGTGGCATGTAGCACTGCACTGACACTGACAGGACGAAATACAATACTTAACTATTGAGAACCGTAAAATATTAAAATCGTCGCTAAAATAACTTTGTGTTTTTAAATGATGAATATTGCTGCTTACATTCTGATCGAAAATAATATTATTTCTAAAACACAATGGCCAATAAAGTATAAACAACATTAAATAAAAGCAAAAAACGAAAAAAATTTTGAAATGTAAAAAAATTAATGAGTAAAAAGATTTTAATATTATTTTAAAGATATTTATAGTGTCAAATAAGTTAAATAAATTAGAAAAATCAATTAAGACGTGATACAAAAATACATATTTAACAATCTCCAGATGGGGTGACACTTGACAAACACACAGATTGACAACATCGACATTCACTGATGAGTAAACAGGTAGAGACTGGGCAACTGGTGTAACAAAAACATCTGACAGAATATTTACACAAACATGATGAGATGGTATGATAGATAGGTGTGGTGGCTGATATAGAGGGCATAGTGGATGAGGTGAGGTGTGATTGGACAACATAAAAGGAGCACACAATGGGGGAGGTTTGCAGAGCAGTTGTGGACAATTTGAAAACACAGTTTTAGACATTACAACAGAGGAATACGATGTAGATGACACATGAGTTTGAGTCGGTATGGACAAGGAATTGAGAATAGAAAGGAATGACAACTGAGAGTTTCCATTGTTCATATACGCTCTGATTTGACTGGTGGCCTTTTGAGTTTGATTGACACATTTTTACCACCGAAAGTTTTGATTGTCTTTTCATCCAATCAAAATCTCTAACGGTTTATAGTTGAACCAATGACTTTCGAGAAAAAAAGTAAATCTGATGACGCAGTTTTTCCGAGCGAAAAAAATATTTTCTTATCACACCGACAAAAGCGACTGTAATCAAGACATCACAGCAAGTGGCAGCATATAAAACTATGGCAGAGAAATACACTTCTGATAATGAAATGGATACTCTTGATTATGGTTTGGATAACGATGAAGACTTAGACGACGAAAAAGATATATTTTCTCATTTTGGTGATTTTGAGAGTTTTGAATCGACAGTATGTGATGACTTTGAGCTCGTCACCGAGTCACAGACTCTTGCTTAAGTCCCTCCACTGATATTTGTTGATGAAAAAGATCTTGCTCCTGGAAGTATAGTTATGAACCCTATACCATTAGTTGTTCTTATTACTGTATTATTTAAACTTATCAAAAATGAACCTCAAAGCGTTTCCATTTGTACTACTCCACTGATATTCTATATTTCAGGTATTTAGATACGTTGACAACGGAGTTATAAAAGATGATATCACGAATTTTCTTACTAATTTGTTCTATAAAACTCTTCCTTCAGAGATCTGAGGCTCAGGGTGTTGCTTAGGTATTGCTTAAAAAATGGCTATTTTGAGCCTAGTGTTGCTTATAAAAAAAATCTTGTAATAGGCAACAGCTTTAAGTGCATGCGCTTGCTGC
Source organism: Cladonema radiatum (assembly GCA_025330745.1). Taxonomy (NCBI): domain Eukaryota; kingdom Metazoa; phylum Cnidaria; class Hydrozoa; order Anthoathecata; family Cladonematidae; genus Cladonema; species Cladonema radiatum. The sequence continues at coordinate 16,681 of JANSTP010282368.1, read as the reverse complement.
TGAGACACTATACTGTAAGGCCTTTCCCCATATTCATGGTTTTTCCCATGAATACAACTTTTTCAAGACTTTCCTGTCCTCTGGCTCTGGAAAATACATCATGAACCTTGTTTTATTTGAGTTATTTGTATCTAGTATTTAGTAGCTTTGGAAAGGTTGCTTTGTCAAGATTTCGGCTCTTTTCAAATTTCGAAAGAATATTTTTGAGACAATATATTCTGGTGTCAATAGTGATTCTTTAAAGAAGTAAATATATAAGCAACCTTATTATCAGAATACAGATAGGAAATAGATACTGCTTACGTATCTTTTAATCATGTTTTATTTATATATTTACCCTAAAGAAAACTTTTTTTATCACACACTATAGCAAGCAGCATGCAGTAAATAGATATTTAGTAAATACATTTGAATGAGTATCAATGTCTACATTCATAATGTTGTCAGAAATGGTTAATACTGTAATAATGTGGGATTTACTCCTCAATAAAAGCTTTCCTTATGAAATGCTTTCTGGATCTCGTCAAAGAAGCCTATAGAATATATAATATTTGTACCACTGGAGCAGTTATCAAATTTCTAAAGATGAATCCCCACAAAATTAAAACATTTTGCACCTGCTTGAGAATGGTTTTCTGAAGTAATTACTTTAATATAAAATTAATTTTCATACAGTATATGCTTATATTTTGTAACCAATAAATAAAAAATAGGGAAACTAGGTCTATTTTACACTTCCTTTTTCACAATGACTGAAACAAAAGCTTGTGGAGATATATTGACATAATTTATTTTTTTTGTCACTCCAAAATGAGAACCAAAAAAGATCAGTGGATTTTCCCAGAAAATTTGAGGCTGATCCAAGTCGCCTCAGAAAGAAAAAAAATTAAAGAATTTCCAAAAAATAAATAAATAAATAAATAAATAAATAATAAAAAAAAAAAATAAATGAATGAATGAATAACTAAATAAATAAAACAGAGAAATTATATATCCCTCTTGAATTAACCCTATTCAGGCCAAGCTTTATAAGGGGTCACCAAAGCTGGTGGAGGGGACATTTTTCAACTCCCCTTTTAAGAACTCAGGAACTACATGCCTGATTGCCATGAAACTTTCAGGGATGAAAGTATGTTATCATATTAGGCATTTGGTAACATAACCAATTTCAGGATATCATCACTTCTCTGATGACGTCACCATACTTTTTCAGTTTTTCGCGACTCTGTATTTACCTATGTTTACGTAAATTGGTGTTGATTTTGGCTCTAATTGTCAATATAAGGTGAAATTTTGCAATCTTATGTCATTTTAGTTGCTCTTTTAGACTTAAAAAATCAAAATTTGAAAACATTTTGAGTTTTGCTCCATACGGACCCTGACTATGCCCCTGATAAAAACTTTTCCAAAATAATTTACGCCAGTCTGGTCGCAATAAATTTTTCGAAAATCCCACAAAGTTTCATGCAGAAAGAATTTGTCAATTATGAATTATTTAAGGGTTAAGATTGCTAATTTTTATTTATTGGCAAATTTTCCTATCTTTATTATGTATTTAAATATAGTTTTTAACGACATTTATCATCATTATGTAAACATTTTGAGTATGTAGACATAGGTAAACATTTTGAATGTATAGGCACCTTATTTATTTTAGGTCCAGGACTCTCGAATATCCAGCATAGTAAAAGTAAAACAGCTGTATCATCAAAGCAAAAAAAAAAATGATTTGAAAGGTATGTTATTTTAGATACAATCAAATCCACTGATGAAGAGTTGTTGGCAGAAATAGAAAATATTATTAGAAGGATATTGCTTGAATTCAAGGAGGATAAAATTAATAATTTAAGAGTAGGCAATACTCCAACGCTGGGAATTAAAATTGCTGAACTTTCCGACAAAATGTTAAATTATTACGAGGCTTACCCCAATGCTTTAAAAGATACTGGCACTAAGTACCTGGTGTCCATCATTGAAATAGTAAGAAGAACTGACCTTAAAAAAGCGGAAAATCGGGAGCAATTGTGAAAACATAGCCTCGAACAATCACAAAATAATATCTTTGAAAACGTTTTCGGAGATATATTACAAAGTATTTCGTTTGACGATGCTAATGCAATCCATAGCTTTGGTTTCATGTTCTCAATGAATGCGGTGAAAGAAATATTTCGTTTCGAGAATAGTCGTCAGACTGAAGAAACTGCAATTGGTGAAGAAAATCTTTCTCAAGATGAAAAGCAAATTTTACATTATGTCGTGGGATATATTGTTTTTGCCATGACAAAGAAATATAAGAAAATTGCACGCAATAAGAACACAATTGCAGTACATGACGCTCTGTTATTTTTTGCGTAGCTTCGAATATGTTGGTGATGACCCCCCGCAAGATTGCAATACAGGGTGTCACAAAAAATGTATACACATTAAAATAACTGTAAACAATGTATTTACTTAGAATTTTATTATTCCAAAAGTGTGAAAACATTTACAAGTATCTTTTTTTTCTTTTTATCATTGCATTTTGACTATATTTTTGATTCAGTTTTCATTGGTACTCAAAGTGTGGCCTCAAAATTGCCAATTTTTGACTTATGTCGATGAAAAAGTGATGACGTCATCATTTTTTTGATGACGTCAAAGGATCAATTTGGTACCATAGTGTTCAGAATAGGATCGTTTATGACTGTATAAAGTTTCATCACCTAATCCTAGGTGGTTCTTGAGAAATCGAGGGGGTGGAATCTGCACCCCCTCTGAGTTTTCGAACCTCAAAAAAGCCTGGGTCTAATAGGGTTAAGATAAGAATCACAGGCAGACTTAACTTCAAAGACAGAAAATTTATTCTAAAATACGGCAGGAAGCGTAAAAATGCAGTTCAAGTGCAAAGACAATTTAAGAGGTAACTTCTCATTCTAATTGAATATCACGTTCACAGGTACTTTTAATGTGTATACATTTTTTTGGGACACTCTGTAGTTTCCGAGAATTCGTTACGCGGTGGACAGACATGGCGAATCGGGGAGGTTTGATTAGGGTATCACGTGAATTTTTTTTGTTTATATGTAAATTCGAGTTAGTTGTCAAAGGAACCCTCACAAACACCCACTTACGAAGCTACCGTGGTGAAGATATCCGAGATAGACTTTTGCATCTGTTAAAAGAAAATAATGCGGTTAATTTGGGGTGGCAGACATTATCTCGGCACATACGAAATATAGAACTATCGAGTATAATTTTCCGCCAAATCTTAAACAAATGGGTTGACATGAGAGCTGATGCATTTGTTAATGCCCATCTGCAGCTCCTGAAAAGAAAAGCTAATGCGAACCTTCCAAAATCTTCGCAGGAATTACATGCAACTACTCCTGCCATCAACAACTACACCTTTGACGAACAGACCAAGTCCTTATTTAAACCTGAAAATATTATTCCTAGTATGAGTGAAAGTGTATTTCAAGATAACTTGGTTTTTAAGGAAACAACATAGCAACGAAGGTCTGAAGTGTCCAAAATGAATGGCTTTATTTTAGTTACCTTCTTATAGGTTTTTCAGGAAACCTACAGACCTAACAACAATTCTTCCAGTGTCATTCCAAAACAGTCTATGTACAACTATACTATACGACCTAATAACCTGCCATGGTGTACTGGTGTAATTCAATATACACCTATACTCACCAGGTTTCCAGAACGTCCTAGCTACATGTATTTGGCTACTATATACTGTACAAAAGAAGAGAAGTACACACAATCCTTGGATTTATAGTTTGATTCAATGAATTTGATTGGTCGTTATTATGGCGGAAGTATTTTGGTAATATTTTCCATAGTGTGAATTATCACTACGTAGACGCGTAGACGTAGATGAGCCACGGCCAATGAAGACGATGGGCCATTGTGGCCCAGCTTTGTCAAAGTTTTATACGAAGTTTTTTATGTTTTTCGGAAGTGAGATTTAAATTACGATTAACTTCTCATTTCGTTTTTCAATTCAAATAGGTTTAGTTTCTCAAAAAAAAATTGATTTTAACTTTCAAATTTGAAACATCAATGAAAATGTGTTTGGAAAAATTGAGTAACTTTTGATTAATGTTTTTGATTAAAGTTGTAAATTTACCAAATATATAATTGGTAAATATGTGTTGACAACAATGGGCCACCATACACCTCCTTTAGAAGACTCCATCCCTATGCTCACAATAGTATAACCAGGAAGATCAATGCTACTACGAACGTTATCATTATTTTTTTGTATTTTGCTTTCCGTTGTTCAAACTATATTAACAGAAATAGTTATGAAACTTATAAAACCTTGTAGTACATCGACATGAGCTGAGAGTGGTCCAATATATATGTGAAAAACTACTAACGAATTTAATTGATTAAATTTCCAATTGAAATTGGGAATATCATAATAGAATTCTGAAGGTAGGTCATCTAAATCAGAGAAAGTCGCTGTATTTTTAAAAGATCGTTATTAATAATAGTGTGCCACAAATTTTCTTTGTTATGAGATAGGTCACTGTCGTCATAGGGAAGAGCTACCTGTATGCATTATGGGCCGTGGGCAGTACCATACAAACCTTGAAAGAATTTAAGTTATTGAAATTTAAGACTCTGCAACGAAAGTGTACCCATTTGCCACAGAGACCACACAGTATTCATTCTTCTTTTACCTTTTTACTACACTCAGAGCACGAAAAACATTCATGTTGGAAACCGTGCTGGAGGTGCTTTCACCATGCTTTTGAATTCCTTGAGACAAATTTTGACTGTATATAATAAGATTTCCTATTGAAATCCATAAAATTTAGCAATTTATTTATCAAAAAAGCCTGGCTTATTATGAGGGGAACTAAAACAAAAGAGAAAAAATGAACAAATTTAAAATACAAAAACAACTTTAGTGATTTTGTTGGGAATTGCCAGTTTCTGCATAACAAAACAATGTTTGAGAAATGTTTCCAATACAGCTTATCAAATGAAAGGCGTGTGTTTTATTAGAGAAATCATTTCATGTAAAAATATTATATATAACTTATCGGATTAAGTTCCTGTTCATAACATATTTAAAGTTTACCCTTCTTTTGCTACTGCTTTGAAGAACATGAATCCGACTAACTTGATTATGCCTGTGATTGATAAGAATAAGATTGCTACCCTTTTAACCGTATTCAGCCTAGGATTCGGTGGGGGGTCATTCAGCCTGGGGGGGGGGTAATTCTCCCTACCCCTTTTTCTCGAGAACGAAACTTCAATTGAACTTGAAATTTTGTATGTTGTTAGAACATAAATACTTTTCAGAAATAACAAAATTAAAATCATAAGTGCCGCCATTTTGATGACGTCATCACTAATTTGTTCCCCGATAGGTAATTTTAGCTCTTTTCCTATGCCAAAGTAAGGGCTCGATTTCCAGGTCCCCTGATACTTTTAGACTTTAGTTTTTGTTTCAATATCATCATTATATCATGAATTTCATCGCAGAAAATTATTGATCTGAAATTCAGCATGATTAATCTGAAATTGGGGCTGGACTTTTCCGAGACCGATTTTTTGGTATTCTGGAGTGGGGTAAATTGACCCTACCCTATTATCTTGAGAACCAAAAGTCCAATTTGGATAAAAATTGGCATGATAATAGCCCTTTATATGTACTTTCCAAAAATAAAAATCTAGCCCCTGGGGTGCCCAACTTGCAATGACGTCATCATCTATTGTTTTTCTGCCTTTACAAGGCTGAAAAATAGCTAAAATGTGCCAAAATTGAGGAAATTAAGCCCAAGAATTGAAAATCTTTTCTAAATTGCTATAAATCAGTAATGAACATTTCAATGGAGTGGAAAAATACTCAATTACAGTTTGCTGCCTTGAATTTGCTTCATTAGAACTGATTTTCTAAGATTTTCAACGAATTTTTTTTTACTCCCTGGAATTGACCCCCCCCAGTTTTTGGCCAATGGGACCAAATTTTGAAAAATTTTTTCGACTGTCTTCTTCCCCATAAAAAGTTGTTAAAAGTCACAAAAAATCGTGTTCATACATATAGTACAACAGGCACTATCTAAAAAAGAATGTCAGGTAGGGTAAATCCACCACCGCCAGGCCGAATAGGGTTAACTATTAACTTTCTATAACAACATCAAAATTGCTTAAATTATTCTCTTAACGCAATGCGTTTGAAATGTCAAAGAGTGCACGCGACTTTGAACACTGTAATAACATGGTTCTCCAATTCTGTTCTGTCTTTTACATCATCTGGTAATCCTACCATTTTGATACATTCATGGCAAGTATACTGTTGTTGATCTGCCATATTCTTCTCTAAACTCACTATAAACGATTCCCGAGTAAAACCGCCATTGCTCTGTGTTTAGCACGAATTGGTAGCAAAGAGTACAACTTTTTGACTAAAATAGCTTTAACTAGGGATGCACTTAACTTCAGGCGACCAAACTTGGTATGCCTATTATGCAATAGAGGATGCCTATCAACAATTCAGAATCATATAAAAACCATGTCTTGAAAATGCCTATTTAGGCATCTACAAGCGTTTTTTCCTTTAATAATCCAGGGGGTTGTTACAACAGAAAAGCAAGGAAAAAGAATTCCAAACGTTTAGATACTCGTACAAAATTAAACTGCTATTGCATCTATTCATTAACAGATTTCAATAGAGCAAGCATGCCATTTTCTGCTGTGTATTAAACACAAGTCTCAAAATTTTGGATTTTTTATTTGCAAGCTGTGGATATCCCATCACTGTGGATTGCCATTCAAAGTTTTACACGGAATTATTCACTTTTTGACACTTTGCGGGCAAAAAACGATGGCGTCATCATATTGTGATAACGTCATAAGTTTATACAGACACCAGAATGTTTAGAATATGTCGGTCTGTTACTGTACAAAGTTTTTTCTCTTTATGTTCAGTAAGAGAGGTGAGGAAGTTAAAAAAGCCTGGGGTTAATAGGCTTAATGCTTTCTGTAGCTTGTTTCATGTAAAAATTGTAGATTGCACATGTTTTGAAATGCGTGGCGTAGGAGTTCTCAGAAAACTTTTTTTTTGATTCGATAATTAATAGCTATTATCGAATCGAGGGGGGGAAAAATTGACCATCTCCCACAAACTATTTTAGACCATAAAAGCCCAGTCTAGATAGGGTTAAAGTGATCTAAATATCTTTTAATGAATTTTCCAAATTAGTTATATATATTTGGAAATCAAAACTTGGCACACAACAATAATTGGATATGCAAAGGCAAAAATTGCAGTTAAAGAAGTTGTAAAAGATTTTATCTGAATAATATTGGTACGTTCAAAAAAGACATCTTTTAACCATTCATTAAACATCATTTTTGGGCAGACGAAATTCGTTTCATTTCGTACGTTAATCGGACGTCTTTGTGTTTACTGGGATAAAGCGAGCCTGGGAGCCGAGCAATCCAGCAATGTTGAAAAATCCTTTTAAGTGGGCTAATGTTTCCACGGAAAATGGGAATCTTGAGGAAATGATCTATGTGCTTCAAAAAAGCTCTGCAGAAACCTATCTTTGTCCAACTCACGGTGGATTTATTGACTCCAAAAACTTCACATATAACATGTTGAAAACTACTGCAAGCCATAAAGCGTAGCCCAACTTCTTGTTGGGGATAGCAAAGGAATCAAAATCTCAAGGTCTTTAAAAAATTATATACTTTGTTAAATCTTAAAGAAGGAAATAAAAAAGAAAAACAATACTTACCAAATAATTTGAATTACTATTATTCATACGTAACTGTAGTATACTAGATTATCTGTACTCCAATCTAAATTTACATCTGATAGGCTAAAGACAATAATTTTTGGAAGAATGAGCCAATATTTCATAATAGCTAATAGTTAGCAAAATCAAAACTTCTATGCGACTCAAAATGTGTGTAATCTACAACACTGTTACTTTATGCCTTTAACAGTTTGAAGCTTATTGTTGCCAGTAATTTTCCACAGGAAAAAACAAACAGAAAATACTAAGCCTATTAACCCTGGGTTTTTTTGATTTCATAACCTCTCTTTGATATCTTAGGAACTACTTAACATAAAGAGATAAAAGTTTGTATAGTACAAACCAACCTATTCTGAGCACTTTGGTGTCAGTATCAACTTATGAAGTCGTCACAATCTAGTTTGGATTTCATGGCACCCGAGGTCCACTGTATTGCACCTGCCAGTTTTGAACCAATATATTTCAAAAACTCTTTGTACCAAAGCACTTTCCCTTTTTACTTTTTTCCTAGAATTCGAATTGGATCCTGTCATCTACAACAAGCTGTAGCTGGCTCAACATATTTTGTTCATTTGCTAGGCGCCTTGGCTTTTATTGACTTTTTAAAAAATTCTCGTTCCATGGCTATCTGGACAATTCAATGCATTTTAATAACGTTAGAAAGAAGCTTATGCACCTAGCTAAATGTTTAGGAAAACTAGATGTTCACCTGATTTAACTTTGCTATTCACCTGCACCTAACATTTGGTGTGTTTCACCCCAGATCTTGTCAAAAAGTGTCATCCAAACTGGATCACAATATAATGAAGCTGTCGTTTTTTACCCAAAAAGTGTGAAAAAGTGACTAATTCCCGGTAAAACTTTGAATGGCAATCGAAAGTAAACCAAAACAGATTGTTAAAAGTAGTTCTCAGTGGTTTTCTAATACAATACATAACTTTAATGAAAATTTCAAAGTGTTTCAGGGTAACTCTTCCCAAAAAAGGAAATTTGGCTCAAAATGACCCCTCAGAATGACCTACTGTACCCCCCAATGGCCATTGCCATGGCAACAGTGGGCGTAGTCACCCATTTTATTTATTTATTTATTTATTTACTTGTTTTATGAGAATAATTCGCAATAAATTTTTCTCAAGGCCACAAAGTTTTATGACAAAAACATTTGTAGTTTCAGAGTTATAGAAATAAAACTGTGAAGACGAAGTGAAATCCCCCCTCTCAGGATTAGAATGCATCAAATGTTTTTGATCAAAAGCCAAGAAAGTATGTGCACAAGAGCTAAAATATAAACCAAAAGTTTTTAGCCTCCTTAACCTCTTTCTTGTTGAAGAACGACACCAAATAAGAGAAAAGAACTAAAATACAGAACAAGACGGGGTTACGCTTGCAAATAAAAAATCTAAACTTTTGAGACCGGTGTTTAATACACAGCAGAAAATGAAATGCTTGCTCTATTGGTATAAGGTACTATAAATTAGCTTTGTGCGTTGGGGGTACAGAGGAGGTTATAGACAGAGACTTCTTGCAGAAGCATGGGAAAAGTGTTTAACAATGCTTGTTGACAGTTTTCAGAGGTATCTTACTTAACTAATTAGCTAGCTACAAAGGTTTAACTGCAAAAAAAACTAGCATAGCCAAGCTACCAGAAGGAAATCTTTTAGCTGAGCAAACAATACTTGTAGCTACCCTAAAGTCAAAAGACTGTTGTAAAAAAAGTTAATAATAATAATAAAAATAATATTGAATAGCATCCACCATCTTTGTTTTGACTATCTATGAAAAATAACACACCAGTGAAAAATAATTTATTTCACAGTAGCTACCGGTAGAAAAAACTGACCAGTGCTTTGTAACTTTATTTTATTTTTTGAATACGATTTACGTTTATACCCCCGTCAAAATTATTATGCGCTTCTGCTTTTTAGCCACCTGTAATTTCAACTCAGATTTCTTGCAATATCCACCATTCCAATTTCCGTGCTGTAAAAAAAATTGCATACATAAAAATAATCCGATTCCCAGAATAGGAAATTGGACTAGATTTCTAGTCTACAGTCCAAGATATCTCAGTAAAAGCTCATAAATTTACAACGTTAAATATGAAGAAGGAGCGTATTGAAAGTTTAGAAGACGGTAAGATTGGAGTTTCTTCTGAGGTAGACATTCGAAAATTCAATGTGTTAACTTCTTATTTCATTGAAAATTTTCAACCGTCACATTTGCTAAAAGTCCCTATATTGCCAGCGAAGACTGTGCTTATTGCCTGTCATGTGTCTTATTAGGAGATACTTTTGTCAGTAAAATAAAACAAATGAAAAATCTATTTTCTGTGCCATTAACACGCTGGTATGATGCAAAACAAACTTTTAGCAGTTACAAGAGCTCCACTAGTAATCTTTGCAGTTGCACTTACCCAACAATGGTGGCTCTTTGTAATCAATTGCAAGGTCAGGGTAAAGTCATTGCATTCAATGACCATAGTTTTAAAAAAGCCTGGGGTTAATAGGCTTAATGCTTTCTGTAGCTTGTTTCATGTAAAAATTGTAGATTGCACATGTTT
>JANSTP010282257.1:0-18770 GCA_025330745.1 Cladonema radiatum | reverse complement strand
TATCACTTCAAGCCCTGACGTTGTGCACCTCGAGTTTGCATGCAACTCGAGCTTACTTACTCTGCAGTGGAGAGCTCATTTTCATTGTGTTTTAGTCACTTTAAAAATGCCTCAAAAATTAATTTTTATTGACAACTTTTTGCAAGTACATGCACCACAAGGGTTCATATGAATGTTTTTGGCTGATTACCATAAAACTCCTACATCTTCTTATAATTGAGGGCTAATAAGATCTGTTTTATAAAAATATCCATTTCTTATTGGCAGGTTATATGAATGATGGTGGAACCATAAACCTGAATCGATTAAAAAAATATTTTGGCTGTTTAAGCAAGGTAATAAATATATATCAAATTTTGGAATTAGTTTTTCCAGTAAATTATCTCTAATATTTTGTGTTTGGTTTGTAGTTTGATCGCAGCCATTTTGAAGATGTTTATGCTGATACAAAGTGGTTAGAGAGCAAAGGAACAGGGAAGCTTTTAGAAGAATCCAGAGAGGCTACTCCAGGGAAAGCTAAAGGAAAGGTAATAAACCTTTTGCTTTGTTTTGAAAAATATTTTGAATTTTTTTAGATATTTTAGCAATAATACTGTAGTTTTATTCTTTTGACAGAAATTTTCAGAGATAATAAAAGGATTAGATGAAAGTGACTTTCCAACACCAAAACATAAAAATCCATATGAGGCGATGGCGAATATATCAGGAGCTTTTGAGGAATTTTCATTCAATGAAACTCCAGTGAAACAAGCCGGTAGTTCAATGAAGAGTAAAATAGATAATGGAAACGAGGATGATGTGGAAATAGAGGATGAAGAAGCATTTGAGCTAGAGTTCAAACAACATAAAAGACAATATTATATGGAAAAGTTTGATATGGATATTGTAGATGAGTAAGCACATTTTGTTTTTATGCGGAGACCTTGTGTTTATTTGAGGACCTGAGCCGGCTGATAGACAACAAACCTGAAAACAAAATATAAAAAGTTACTCAATGGAATTGACTGAAATATTAATATAAAGTGGCCAAGTTTTAATATGTTGATTTTCTAAATCCCCAAGTATTCGCTAGGGAAAAAGCTTTAAGTGCAGCTTTCAAATGCTAAGGGGGGCATTAGTAAGTATGTTCCTTGTTTGTATTAAAGAGCCAATAATATCCCATATTCCAAATGTGAGCAAAATGCAGTGCTAATGCCATTAATACAAAAAAATATATGTAAACAGAGATTCGCTTTTAAACTATTGGATATTGGCTCTTTTTAAGTCAATCCACTGGTATGGAGTTTAGTTATAATAAAGTTTGGTACGAAATGCGAAGTTTCAAATTCAATTTTTTAGCGATCAAATTCAAACAATTTGTCATGAATATGTGCGGGCATTACAATGGATATGTCATTATTATTTCAATGGTCTTCAATCATGGAATTGGTAAGTAAATAATATAATGACATCAAGTTTCAGGTATTGCAATATTTACATGTCATAAATCTGAGTAAATTGACCAATAACAATTCTGAATTAACTAATTTCCAAAAAGGATTATGTAGGTTTATTGGTCATTATAAATTTCAGTTTTCCTACTGAGGCTACATTTCAAGACCTTTAGACTTTTTGTAGCATTTATTAATGCCAAGAAATATTGTAAACTTGAGGAATTTTTGTAAAAAATTGTATTTCAAATGTTCTTATTTTAAAATGATTTTTTGAATGATTTTTTATGCCTATGTACATTTTTAGGTATTATCCATATCACTACTCACCATACATTTCTGATGTTGCAAACTTTGAAGTAAAAGAAATAAGATTTGATATGAATCAACCCTTCCATCCGTTTGAGCAGTTACTTGCAGTTTTACCAGCTGCTAGCAAAAAGTTACTTCCTGAAGCATTTCAAGTACTTTTGTCTTCATTTTTTTTATTTTTACATTTTATGTCTGATAAGCCTAGAATACTCCTTTTGAACTTGTTTTTTTTATTGTTCTGTGATAGGTTTTGTAGGTATTTATACAACAGACAATATTTTTTTTAATTCATTGGTTTTGTTTTGTTCATTAGCACCCTCTTTTTTATCAACTTGGCTTCTTATCTTAATTAATTTCTCATCTTTGAATTCTTATCTTTTTAGAACCTCATGGTAATGGATACATCTCCAATCATTGATTTCTACCCTCCTGATTTTCGAACTGACTTGAACGGCAAGCAACAAGATTGGGAAGCTGTTGTATTAATTCCATTTATTGATGAGGTAATGCTGCATTGTTTTAGCTTATTAATATGAATGTGCAAACAAGCATGGAACAGGTAATCTCGAATCAAAGATTCTTTGTATAAAATTGATTCTTTTAGAAACATATTTTGCCAGCATTTTGTTGGAATTACATTATTCTTATGGTTATTCTTATTATTTTTGTAAAAAAAATTGAAAAGTTAGAAAAATGATTGTCGCCTTTTTCTTGAAGCTTTTTTAACTCCTGAAATGGGGTCGCCATGGTGTAGTGGTTAACGCTGCTAGTTCTCTTCCAATGCGCTCACAGTTCGATTCTCCGTCCACGCATGATAAGTTCATCTGAACTTCTGGCGTAAGTTGTAAAACTAATATATCTAAAAAAAATATTGAATATTTTCAGTTATGTAAAAACCTGCTATGAAGACCTCCTGGGAAAGAAGAACACTTTGTGTAATTGTCTTAAACATAGGTTTCACTGTAATTCCAAATTGTAATTTGTGGTTTTAGTTGCATTTTTATGATTTAATCAAAAAAATGTTCTTTTCAGGATTGGAATACTGTATATATCGTGTTTTGTAATTCTTAAGTCCTTCTTCATAAGCCTCTTAATCACTCGATATTTCTGTTTATGTAGAGACGTTTACTGAAAGCAATGTTGCATCACTACTCTCGATTAACAGATGAAGAAAAAGAAAGAAACTCATTTGGATGTTGTTATAAATATAGATTTGACAAAAACTTAAATTTTGTATATTCATCTTCATACCCTGGTTTATTTGAAGATATTTCTGTATGTCGAGCCAAGGCGGAAGAAGTTGATCGTGAATTTTACCATCTTGACATGAATCAACTTAAGAAAGGAATTTTGAAAGGAACAAAACTTGATGTTTATTTTCATGGTTTTCCCACAATGAAACACATTAATCACACATGTTATCTGAAACGTGCGGGTGTTCGTGTCTTTCAACAAAACAGCAGATATGACAATGCAATTGTTAAGATACTCAATGAGAATAAACCAGTAGGTTTCCACTTATAAATTGTTTTTTCTGCAGAATATCATATCTTGATACAGCCTGACTTGTTCAGTTACGGAAATGTGGTTTCCTGTCAGCTAAAAATAACCATGCAAAGCACATAGATTAAACTGATATTTGTTACATCAGATCAATGGTTTTCTGTGCTTATTCCTTTATTTTACATTTATCATTCAGGTTCTGAGCGAGATTGCTGCAAAATTCATTGGCGAATCTGTGTATGTTGAGTGGCCATACATGGTCGAAGGTTTAGTTGTTTCTATGTGCGATGATACTGCAAAGTATTTTCTTGATGAAAATGATCAACTAACATCCTCACTCATTGAGGGTGATGACTATAAAAAAGTTGTTCGCGAAATGAAATCAATTGAATCCACTCATATGAATCGTAAAGGCATAGAACTTGGAAAAGTGCACATTTTAGTTGAAGTGAAATTGCTGCTTGGTAGAAGGTGAGTTTGATAATATTTAATAATAAAAGTAAATATCAATATTAGACCATTACAAGTTTTTTCCTACAGTGAAGCCTGTATGAGATTACCACTCTAGGGACCATGAAAAAGTGGTCTTCTTAGACAGGTCGTCTTCTGATACAGGTTAAAAACAATAGAAGATGCCAATTTGGGACCAAGAATTAATGGTCTTTATAGACAGGTGGTCTTCTCACAGAGGTGGTCGTTTTAGCAGGTTTGACTGTATACTGTTTTTGGTTTTTGAGTGTTTTCTTTTTACAGCAATCTTTACTTTTCTTAATAAATACGTTTTATGAAGGTGGCATGTATTGATAGATGGTAGTTGTTAATAGGTGACAGTTCTTAATTAAAACAAATTATTGATTAACATTCAGTGGTCTTGAAGGAATAATAAAGGCACAGAAATAGTAAAGGCACAGAAAAAAAGATAAATATCATCATTTTCAAGGTGTAAGTTACAAGATAAAAAACAAAGTACAATGTCAAACATGGGTATCTTTTGTGAAAGCTTATTGACTCCAACCGAAGGAGTGAATAGTTTTTTGTGCTGCTACTGCTTAATGTTTCACTAAGAAGTTGTAAAAATATGTTTTTTTGCTTTTAATTGAGGGTAGTTCCGTGAAAATATGATTTCTACACATGTCTCTTCTTTGTCAGTCATTTTAGGATACTGTCATAGATGGCACTCATAGGCACTCATGGCACTCATATGGCACTCATAGGTGCCAGTAGATTGCACTCAAGTTATATGGAATACAGTGTTCTATTTTTTAAGCTTTGGTTACTGTTTTTTAGATACGTGTGTGGAGCAAAAGGTGCAGTTAATTTGAACAAAGAATGGGCGCCACTTGCAAATTACTATGCTCATCAAACTACTGTCAAAGTATGCACATAAAACGTTTTTCTATTTTCTTCAAATAAATTGCAAACTTAAAGTGTAAAGGTTTTTAAACATAGCAAACTCTTTAGGCATATTGGAATTGTTGTGAAAAGACATCATACTCAACTGTATTTCCTGACAGTAATTATCTAAAAACCAATAATGTTTACTGAAGATACATCTTCATCAAGTGCCATTGATATAGCATGTCTTGTTAATATAGAATTAATTTACTTTGTAAAAAGTTCAATGTCTACAAGGCATCAATTCAAGAACACATTTTTAAAACATCTGCCACTTATGTAAGATATCTAGTGAACTCAAAAGACAAATTAAGCTTTAAAGTCCCATTGTTATAATCCCTTTGTTATCCCTCCCTTTATTTTAATAGAAAACTTAAAACTATCCTGGCATTCTTTCAGAACATTCTTCAATGTCATAATTTTTGTGTGCTATCAACAGATGCATGGTACATCAATCAGGCCTAGCTTTTCACTGGGCACCCAAAATTTAGGGTGCCATAAATCAGTCCTACGTACCCTAAGGCAGGCCCTAAAATAATTTTTCCATTTTTACCGGACATTCTGCAGATCATCAACCTATTTTTTATTTTCTAAGTGAAACTTAACCATAGAATATGTCAGGTGGGGCATCTTCTGTGCCTGACATATAGCATTTTCTGCCGGATATGGTCTGATGACCGGCATTTGTTTTAGGGCTTCTAAGGGTGCGTTGGATTTTCCAGCATGTGTAATAAGCCAATTCTCAAAATGATGATCTATTATAAGTCCCTTTGGCGAATGCTCTATGTCTTTTTCTACCAAGATTTATTAAACAACTGAAGATTCACAATATCATTTATCCAAAAAATTTTTGTGTGTTCTATTTTTCAGGTACCTAAAATGATTTTGTGTGCCCTGAGGACACCCTCTCCCAATTGGGCATCTAATTTGTAGAGGCCTGGGTCCTAATATTGCTTTTCCCCCACTCAATCGTTCATTTTTTATGTTCAATAACATAGTTTTATAATTGGAATTATTAGGATATTGAAGTGCAAAGTATGAAAGAAAATGTTTGCAACACTCTTGATTCACTATACCCACCTGGTTTGAGTTGTTTCATGCTTGGATTCCCACATTATGGAAGTGCTGGCGAGGTAAGAATATTTTTCCTTCCTTTATATATTTTTTGTCAGGATATTTTTTCTTAATTTTATACCTGAATGAGTCAGTGTTAAAGAAGGTCTTTTGTATTGTACAGAATGATTGCATTCTTTATAATCATGATTGTCTGGTTAGGTTTATTTTTTATTTCATGTTGCTTTTTGTTGTTAGGTTATTGAATGCAAAACTGAAGAAGGGAGAATTCGAGTAGCTTTGAAAGTTGTTCCTGAGCCTGACTATGCATCAATCATTAAGCAATATGACAGATTAGCTGTACACTATATTTCTGATTTTGCTGTTTCACAAAGAGTTGGCATTTCAACCCAGCTATTAAGTCGTATAACTGGAGATGTTCTAGTGTACCTCAATTCAAAGAGAAAAGATTTTTATAACCTGGGATTGAAACTTAAATATTCTGGTCAAAACAAGGAGGTGATTTTTTTTTGCTTTCATTATTTTCAAAGAAAGGGTTAAAAAAATTGGTTTGTTCTTCAAAATATTAAATAGTAAAAAATAGTTCATAAAACCAAATCATGTTAAATGATTTTACTTTTATTCGCTTTAATTAGGGATAAATTAAGTTGTTTAGATTTTATTTTTTTGTATTTCTTTGTAAGGTTATTGGATATGCAAGGAGATCAGCAAACGGTTGGACATATTCCCCAGCTGCTATAAATATGATCAGAGAATATATGGATAGGTTCCCAGAGGTTTTTGAGAAACTTGGGAGAATTAATGATAATGAACCACTAATTTTCCAAGATATCTGGCCAAGAAAAAAGTATGGTTTGTTTAGATCTTCTTCCTCATTCTCAAATTATATTATTCCAGCAGTCTTATTAACTGATTGAATTGAGTAAGAACCAAAGAAAAGATCTTTCATTCTGTATTGATCTGGGATTCCAGAGAAAAGCCAATAGGTGGGCAAAAAGTACCAAGCTCAATGCAGTGGAATGTAATATAATTTGATATTTGGTAAACAACCAAAGTAATCTTACTGTTGCAAGTATTATTTAATCAAGAATATTCTATTCGTTTATATAATCACATTTTTTGCTATCTTAGTGAGTCGTTTTTGGATGCAATCAAAAGCTTCTTGAAGTCACAACCATCTTTCAACATCAATCCGGTAAGGTGCGGCAGTAGTTCACTTGATGAGCCAGTTGTTCAAGCAATAGAAAGCTGCATTGAAACATTCAAGGTAGGTCATTGCATCTTTCCTTATTTTAGCATTCTTATAAAACATTCATTTGACAACCACAAAATAAGTCTATACTAACAATAACTTTATAGACTGGTCCAAATGGTCTGGTTCAAGAAAACTGTATTTAGGGAATCCAATTTGCTGCTAGCCACTTATAACTGTATATAGAGAGGGGGTTATTAAGACAAGTTTGACAGTAGTTTGTGACATGAATTTCTATTGTTGCTACCATTTTTATTGCTGCAATTACTTCAGATTTTTGAATGTGGAAAGCTAGATAATATTGCTTTTTTCCATAATCAGCAACAGGGTGTATTATTAGCCTTAATAAAATTATACTATTTACATTCTTTTTTTTTTTTTTTAATTTTCCATAGCAATCCAATTCTGAAAGGAAGATTATGAAAGTCAAAGTCAAGCCACGTGTATTGTTTCGAACTAGTGAACATTTCGGGTCCTTGTCTGCTGACCCATGCACAGATTTCCTTCTGTTTGATCGGGTTGTGAACATTCAGTCGGGAAGTGTTGTGCCACTCGGTTTGAGAGGTACAATTGTAGGTATTCATGAAGGTAAGAAAACTCGATTTTGATTACACTTCTTCCAAGACTGTTTTTGGAAAGCTAATCTGCCAACTGTAGAGAGCGTGTCTCATGAAGCCTGGTTTCTTATACAGATCACTAGATAATGCTCTTTACGGATAGAAATTTTTTAGCATTTTAAAACTTTCAAATTTTTCAAGGAGATGCTTGATAATTCATGAACTGATATTTTAAATTCTAGTTATTCAAGAGAATGGTAACATCAGTGTACCTACTGGAGAGAAAAAGTATGAGATCATGTTCGATGAAGAGTTTTTGGGTGGTATGAAAACCAGGTATATTAGTCTTGCATAATCTTTGTATAATACTCTCAACTATTTAACAAAAATCATTCATAAAGAAGCTGCTCACCTACCAGTATAATTACAGTACCATGCTTAGAATTAAGCATCAACACAAACATTTTTTTTCAAAGCTATGTGTCTACCCAAAAATTAAAAAAAAAGTGCCAAAAAACTTTATGAGGAAACTATTTTCTTTCGCAAAATATTCCATCACTATTGTTTTCAACTTTAGCAGCTTTGTACTAATATATTGTTTAAACATATGGTTGGTTTCAAATATTATTTTAAGAACATGGTTAAATGCACACCGTCCTGTTGTATCTAAATGAGCTTTTTTTCCATGTTAATTCTTTGTTTGATTTTGTTGGTAGATTACTTGTAGTTGTGGAAACAATTTCTCTGTTTTTCTAATTCATTATGCCAAACAATGCTGATTCCCTTTGATGTTTACTTATTTATGGTAGAAGTCTTTTTTTTAAATATTTTTCTGTCACATAGGTAGTTATTTTAAGGATGAGTTACTTTTTTGATTGTGAATGTGTGTCCACATAACAAATTTGGTAGCTATTTTGCTATGATAGAATTCTTTTTCTGTGGACAGCTGGCTTAGAGAAACTAATACTCAACCTTTCTTTATAGAACTTCAAAGAAGAGGTGCTACTTTGTCCCTGGAAATTCTCTTATCAATATTTCATTTGGAGAAAGGAAGGAAAAAGCAAAGAATGGGGAAAAAGTTGAATCAGCAGATTTCCTCAACAAAATTTCACAACCATTAAAGGCATCTGATTTTGGGAATGGAAAATCTCCATTTTCACAGAGAACCCCAGGTATGATATTAAGGAATACTTCAGTCGTTTTTTTTTTATTGCTTTATTGAAAAATAAAGGTGTCTCGATTCACATTGGCATACAAGAGTGTCTACCTGATTGGTGACTAAAATTAAGGACCAATGGCAAACAAATTCAAGCACATAATATTATGTAATGTTATATTGCACCCTGAGAAAACATTGGCTTTTTGTGGGGTTTGTGACACTGGCATTTTATATTGGTGTTTAGCCTTCGATTTTCAGATATTTCTGCCTCTGCAAAAAGTAATTTAAATTGCCGAGGTAACTGAAAAAATACGGCATGCATTGAAGTCTCTTTCAGCAGTTACTTCGGCATTTACCGAGTGCCGGGGCAAATTTCGATGGGTTGTTGTGGTGATATTATTTGGATTGAGTAAAGAAAATCAAATTTAGACGCTGTTATTTATGTTCATAGAGCTACCTTTTTTAGATTTTATTCTCTCACTGATTTTTTTGATATTTGTTTTTAAGGTATTTTACACACACCTCCACATGTTTACAAAGATGCTACCAAGAAATACTCACCAGCAACGAACAGTCCAAAGCAATCTCCAAGTTGGCTGAAAGGTTCTTATCAAAGCCCATCACAGCATACACCAAGCCCTAGAAATAACAGCTATTCAAAGAGGTAATTTTTAATTTTTTTTAATTTGAAACTTTCTTTTAGCCAACTATAAATTAATTGCAATCATTCTCTAGAAGTTTTCACAGTTTGTGAAACTGCCTTAAGTTAGAATAACCTTTCTGAAGTTTTGAATTTAGTGAATAAACGAAGCCTGTTACTCGTTTAGATTTTCTTCACCGTCTCAAGTGCAAACTAATAACGATTTTATGTCAATTTGGCAAAAAATGGAGAAGGTTAAGCAGGAAGAAACATCTACCAGTGTTAACCAAGTATACCTAATTGTCATTCATTCATTCTATAATTTTTTATTCATTCAGTCATTTGGATTTTTTACGTTACTTTTTTTTTCTTCTGAATTTTTGAATTTTAAAGTTTTGAACTGTTTAACATTTTGCCACAGAATGCAACAATGGAACTTCAAAAAATGTTGCGACTTGACAGCCAAGAGAATTCTCCTCCCAAACCAAGTACTCATCACCAAACACCACCTCAACATAACACTTCACAGAATATGCCTCATCAAATGGTGTCACCTGGCCAACAACACGTCACCAAACCTAAAAGTAAGTTATAATAATATTTTTCTTTTATATAGCAGTAGCGTGGAGATGATTTTTAATGCTAAAAATATGTTTGTTTACTATTTTTATAGGTCAAGCAAGTCCGAGAGGAAGGCCGAATCCCCACCAATCAGAAAAAGGGTAGGTCTTTAATCCCTTTAGTTATTAGTGATTTTCATGATCCTTACACAGAAATTAAAAATTTTCTAAGGAAATGCAACAGATATTGTAAATGCACAGTACTTTTGCTGATCAATGGTGAGATACTCCCCTGCCACTGAAAACTTTGTCTGACCATTTTCATTGGAAAAAGAGAAGAAAGTTAGTTTTCATGAGTTTTTGCCAAATATTTTCTGCCCTTTGTTGTCAGACTTTGCCTCTGCCTCTTCCTAAGATTAACTCTTTGCATGCCGGCTATTTTCAAAAAGGTGGACTTTTGAAAGAAAAAAACTCAATAGGCTGTATCTCCAGATCTAAAGCTTCCCAGAGATTGGTTTTGCTCTCATTGGAAAGAGCATTCAGTTCCTTTAAGTTACGTCTAGATGGTGCGGGTTGAGTGTTTTACTATGGCTGCGCCCCTTGCCACCCTCATTCCCAAATCAGTCCGGGAATCGGGCTCAAAGGGTTAACTAGGAGAGTAGGAAATCTGAAATGTCCTGATTTTTGTCTCCTATAGTCAAAATTAACTGTAATTAGGGAATCAGTCACAATTGAGCTCTTTCAAATTTTTCGTTCTCAAATTAGCCCTTTGCACATGGACTTTTGCAGGTGGACTTTTGAAAGAAAAAATATTCAAAGATAAAACAGGCAGTATCTCCTGAACAAAAGCTTTCCAGAGCTTGTTTCTCCTCTTATTAGAAAGAGCATTCAAGCCCTTTGCTGCCCTCCTTCCCAGATTAGTCCAGGAATGGAGCTCAGAGTGTTAATTGCTATGGCCCAGGATGAGACTCCCTAAAGTCAACTTAGAGTTGTTTACAAATATAAGAATAAATAAATTTCAAATTTTATGAACAATTTGGTATTTGGCAGTCTTTGTTAACAGTTGAGTGCGATAATGTTCACACATGCAGTGGCTGTTGAAAAATTGTCTTCATTCATCAAAAATATAGAAATGTCTGAAAATAATTTCTCATTTTATGAAAACAAGTTCCACTTGAACACAGAAATCCCAAAAAAATCTTCATTCTACAGGACATGTTGCTATAATTGAAATACTTTTTGATTGAGTTTACTTTTATTTGTTTTAATTTTGCCAGTAACTTTTAATTGTTAAGTTAGCAGTGAAAATGTTTTGTTTTAAAACATTCTCTCTTTGATCATTCTTGAGAGATTTCAAGTAAATTTTTTACTTAAGTAGACTTCAAATATTAAACTCTTTTTGACAGTCTGAACCTCAAAATTTTCTTGTCACCTAACCATGGTGGGTGGCAAATGAATATGTTTGACGCAAGAACTTTTCACTATTTTAGTCCTTGCCAATACCTACACCTACCACCTGTCTTAATCATCTAGCCAGATTTGTTGAATTGAGCACGGGTATTCTTTATATTCCTCTTTTTTTTCATGTAGTTTTTTTTTAATACAACAGTATTTCCCTTTCAAGTGAAGCAAAATACCTAGACTTTCGATATTTTAAATATAGTTACACATCTTCTTGTCTGTTTAAAAGGTAACTGTGCAAGTTTACTCAATGTTTAATTAATGAGCCTGCTTGAGATATGATTCAATATGAAACATATGCTCATGTAAATAAAATTGTATGATAACAAATTTTCATTAAAATGATTAGTTGTTGGATGTGAGAGGAATATGATAGGTATTTTTATTTTATATATATGTTTAAAGAAAAGCGTTAAATACATAACTGAGAAATTTTCTTCTGAATGATATTTAAATCAATTCTACTTTAAAAACTTTTTTTGTCTATTTTCATGTTAAATTCAGTGTTATATTTTCAGCTTATTTACTTTACTAACAAAGAATTCTTTTTTTTTTTCATTTGCAATCAACGTAATCATCATTTTTTAGCAAAGGTTTTGAAAAATAATGTGTAATGTTTTCAACAGTTTTATCCTGAATAATTTTACCATAAATTCATGAATTTAGTTAGTACAGAATTATTTTATGAATATTAAGGGTTTACTGTCACAGTTTGGGCTCATCAAAATCTACATATCAAAAAATCGACCTTTGGGATAATTTTGGGCTTAGTTAGTTATATGAACCTAACCCCAGGTTTAATAATCCAGCTCCATCTAAGCATATAATTCTAATTTAAAATACCTTTTATTCATCTGTAAAGACCTTTTTATTAACTTCAACATACACAAGCCCCGTATTAAAGAACTTGAAATTCCCTTTTCAATTTACCATTTTCTTCACTAAGATCTGATGAGCACAAATTGTGACAGTAAGTATACAGAGTCAGGTGGCTGGTGACAAAAATCGATTTTCTCAATTTCTTTATAAACTCACAATGTACCTTTCAGTTAGTTTTCAAATACTTTCGTTTGTTATATAATTTGTTGGTGGATTCTGTGTGAGCGAAGTAAGTATTATTCAATCAGCATTATCAGCTTTATAAAAACACCTTTGCTTAATTTACTAAAAAGACCTTGCAACATATTGATATTGATTTTCAGTTTGTGTAAATTTTAGATTTCTTAAAGATTTATAGAAAGTCCAGGTTTTTTTAACAAAGTTTGAAAACTGAGCTGCAAAGCCACCCAAGGAGGGTGTTTCGTGGTTTTCACCCAAGAGCCCAAGAGCCCAAGGCTACAGGCTCGTATAGATAAATTGCTGTCTAACAAAATAACTAAATATTACTGATCTTGTTGCTTGTGGTGTCATATTGTACAGAAAAGATTTAAAAAAGTCTAAAATATTTTAACTATGATTTTAGTTATGCGATTCCAGGAACACTTTATTGTAAAATTTTTATTCCAATACAGTCTTGCTGGATATATCGAATATATTTTCAATTAGATTATATTGGTAGAGAGTTTAGTTTTTTGTTGTTGTAGATATATGTAGTCAGAACCCTGTTTGACCATGCAGGGGCCAAATAACATTGCTGAAAATTTTTGCTTTCATTACCTAAATAAAAGGATTGAATTACTACATTAGAACTTAGTTTATAAGCTTGTTTAATAATGGGTTTTGTCAGTGCAAAAGATGAAAAACTTTATGTTTGACCTTTTCTTGAAATAAAGAAGATTGTTAGATCCCCCTTAACTCCTATTTCAATCATCGATGGGCTAAAAAACTCAGTCTTATACTTTAATGTTTGTATATCTTAAAGCTACCTTTGAATAAATATTAGATTATTGAAGAGCCTTCGTGTGAAAGCGATTTATTGATAAACAGTATAATGTAGTGCTTAATGCTAACAAGAAAGTCTTATCGCAAAAAAGAGATAAACTTTTATTTCAAATTAATATTCTGTTTAAAGTGTGCAATATTATGGGTGCAGCATCCGTCCACACACTCTGGCCTGTCTGTTTTCTTACCAGAAAGACTAGCAGAATCCCTCTTATTCCAAACATTTTTTATCGCTGTTTACAAAATTTCATTTAGATCTGCTTTGTCGATGCTATATCAATACTGTTCACAGCATCGCATGCCAATACCAACCGTTGCTTATACCAAAACTGCACAGGTTTTTTTTTCTGTCTCTTTGTTCATAATAGGAATACAGGTTCATTTTTTTCCAGAAATATAGTGGGGTAACAGTAGAGCAACCTCATATATCGTAGAATATTTCATTTGATTTTTTATTGTTTTTTTTGTTTTATCTTTTTCATTAACAGGGTGTAAATGCTATGATTATGATTGGCAATATTTTCAAATACAGTGGCAACACTTGTTCAAATGATATGCAAGCATCAGAAAGTGCTGCAGAACTTGCATTGGGCCATTTGGTATGATTCTTTAGTATTTTTTTTTGTCTTTTTTAAATATATTTGTTTCTGGACATTGGACTTAACTTGCAATTTAACTTCATAATTTTAGCCAACTTACACTGCATTTGTTCTCTGGTAAATAATGATAATTATATTTCAGATGTCTCAATCTCAAAACCAGTCACCTAATGTCCAGTATGCAGTCCTACCACCAAGAGTTGTGCAGAGTTCTTTGTCATACCCTCCAACAAATTTATTTCGGCCAGCAGCTTACCAGATTCCCCAAATGTTGTATCAATCTCCTAATTACAACACATCACAGCCGCAGTCACAACAGTCACAACAAAGATACATCCCGAACCCACATTATCAAGCTACACCTAGAAAATCGAATTCAACCTCAAGTATAAGACAAGTTACCCCACAACAAAAAAGTACAGATGTAAGACTTTTGACATTTTTCTTGTTTTGGTTTTTGATTATGTATGTTAGCACTGCATTTATCTGAATCTTTTCTATAGTTTTATGTGAGAACTTTCTCTATTTCTTAGCATTTAGCAACAGGTGTACCATTGGCTCCAGTTAATCAGTTTGTACCACATCAGGTATTATGGGTTTTGTCAAGTTTCTTAAGTTACGATTTGTACAATGTAATGACTGAATGCGGCGTTTTATGATTAGGCAAGTGTCATTCATTTTTTCTTGGTATTTCAGGTGCTTGTGAAAAATAAAACTGCAAGCAGCTCAATTATGATGCCGAAAGTATCTCCCCAAACGGCTAGTATAAGCTATTCACCTAATGCAGATAGGGAATTAAAAAATCTGCTTGGTATCAAAACAGATCAAAGAGGCGAAGAATTGAAAGGTATTTTAGGAATTGGTAAGGCCCCAACAAACCAAAATGTCACTCAGCCAGAAAAGAGCAATTTAGAAGGCGATGCATTTTTGAAGAATATTCTTGGCGTTTCAAGTACGCCAAAACAGAGTGAAGAAGATATGAAGATAAAATCAATGCTTGGAATTGGTGCAGTGTCCAGTCAAGAAACTAACAACCTTCACAAATCGCCTACCAGTATAAAACCTATTGGAGCAGTTGCAGATCCTTCTCAGGTAAAAAATATCTCTATTGTTTCCACAATTTATTGTTGTTTTGGATAAAGTTTTTTCAGTTCTAGTCTACTTGATTATCCTAATACAGTGCAACCTGTCAAAATGGCCGCTCCTGGGATTGCAAAAACCTGCTCCTATAGAAAGGTGGTCTTTAAGGACGGATTCAATTCTGATGAAAACCCCATCTTGCGAACAGTTTTACTGGCCAAATAAGACAACGAGAGGTGAATGCTAAGACAGATTTCACTGTAATTATATATTATAATTGTAATTAATTAGAAATATCTAAAAAAGTCGGTCTTCATTTCTGACTGTTTGTAAATCACTGTCACCAAGCCCTGTTCTTGGTTGAAAACCAGTTATTCTTAATACCAATATTTTGGCCATCACAAAAAAATGCAGAACAAATTTTTGCGATTGACACGTCGAAAAAAACTGTAAATTGCGGAATTAATTTTTGTGATTCAGTCTTTATGTGAGAAATTTGTGGAACTAATTTTTGCGCTTCCAGTATTTTGAAGATCTTTATGCAAATCTTTCAAAAAAAAGGTTTACAGGTGGATAATTTTACATGCGAAATTAATTTTTTTGCCCAGCGAAATTCTTTAGTTTTGCGGAATTTAATTTTGTGAATGCCTAGCCCATTGAGATAGAATGGCCTAGCCTCTATGAGATAGAATGGCCTATCTCAATGGCCTAGCCTCAGGAGTGTTTTGCGGACTTAATTTTTGTGATTTTGCTCCAATATCGCAAAAATAAATTCTGCAATATTTTATGATGGCAAAGATGTATGCCCTTAAGTTAATGTCCATTGTAGTAAAGCCATGATACTTCAACCTTTTTGACTGAAACCATAGTATAAGACATGGAATTTATGGAATTTCTAGAATTGATGACGTAATGTTTTACTTTATTTCTTTTAGATTCCGGTAGCTGACCCATTAGTTGATCTCCTGTCATCATTGAATATTCCCTCGAATATCACTCTACACAATAACAGTACTTCTTTACAGCCCGTACCACCACCAGCAGGACAGCAAAGTTCAATCTATCAGAATCCACCAAGTGCACATGGTTCAATGGACACTAGGAGCGAGATGCAGCAAGAAAATTCAAATAGTGACAGACCAAAAAAACAGATCCTCCTTGCTCCAAGCTTCTTTGGTGCAAAGAAAAAGTAGTCCAATTAAAGAACATAGTTTTATCTAAAATTAAAAAAATTATCCTCAAATGCAAAGTTCCTTTCATCACAAGATTACTGAAAAAAGAGAATTTATTTTAGACACTTTGTTGAACTGTTGCTAGAACAAGTAATTTTTAAAGAGATTTAGAGGTGAAAAACAAGCTGAGTTCATGGTGAAAAGGCATGAAAAATTATAAACACTTTTGTTTCACCTCAATCCAACTTTTCATTCTCAACACATTTAGGTTTCAAGATTTGTCAGTAAGTAAATTTCCCGAAACCAATAAGGAATTCATTGTATTATAAGTTGCATACAAAAATGCTATCTCTACATTACCCAGGGAAATTCTAAGTTTTTAATCCTTAAACTCAAATGTTTTAAGAACAGAAATTTAGATTGAGATGAGATAAAAAATAGCTTTCATAGTTTGTTATGTTGTTTTGCATGAACTCGGCTTGTATTTGCACCTTGACATCCTTTTAAAGTGAAATATCACTTGCAAATGTTGAAAGTTAGAAAAGTTTTATTATGGATTTTAAATCGAAGTTATAGGAATGAAAGATATTTATTGTTCACTACGTATTTATCTATTCTATTTGAAAAAAATTTTAATATAACTTTTACTTGGAAGCTTTATGTTAATCTAGGATATTTGAGTTTCTTCTTTTGCGTCAAGGTTTTCCTTGTATTAAAGTATCTGTTAAATAATAAGTATAGAAGTGTTGACTAGTATATACTAATAGTAACAAAACTCTTTAAAGGAATCGTTTGTTGTAAGTCTTCTTTGATTTTCAAGTTCTATTTTTATGTAAGCTGCAACTTTTTTTCCTTTCTAAATGGTTATTTTTGCTTTTGCATTTTTTTACTTTCATGGATTTCCTTCAATGTATCGTTTTTGTTTTTTGTTTTTTTGCAGTATTTTTAAAAAATTTTTCTATGTGCTGGAGTTTTAATTTTTAAGAAGTATTTTAGAGAAAGGTTATTTTAGAAAACTTTATTGTATCTGTTGATATTCACAAAATATTGCTCATTTACTAGTAAAAACTGTCTGTATTTCTCAAAGTTGAATGGTTAGTAGCAACAGGGACACCCATTTTAGCCTCGCAACCTTTCAGTTTGTAGTAGCTATCAATGAACTTATTTTTGCTTGCATTTTACCATGGCAATTCAGAAAGATTGAGGTTAGGCTCTTGTCCATTTACAGGCTCATGCATTGTGACTTTCATTCTAAATGTAGTGGAAAAAAATATTAGAATATTCAAACATTTGGACCCTTTTTACCGTCTTGTCTTAATTTGTTATTTTTTTTCTTTTTGTGATAAGTCCTCTTTTTGTCCCTCTAAAGTGTCAGAATTTGTAAATTATGTCCAATGTAAACAAACAGTTGCTAGCTTTGACAAATTTGTATCACATATGCAAGACACAGACTTTTCTTCTAAGCTTGGCACCCCGTTCTAAAGTTTTATTCACACCATTCTAAAAATGGATTGTTTGAAAAATTTATATTAATCATGCTCCACAGTGATCATATGAATATATGGAAGGTTTGATAGTAGGTTTCATCCATTGATAAGTAGGGGATAGGGATCGTAAAAATAATTGTTATGTAATTAGCTTTGAAAAGTATTCTCGAAAAATATTCTCATATTTTCTTTTCACGGCATATATAAATACCCTTATTCAAAGATCAGTCCAAAAAATGTACGCAAAATTGTGGAAGTTTTTATATGAGGCAAGGGACCCAGCTGGTTTGGGTATTGCAAGATTTCTTTTTGGTAAGTACCCATAAATGTTGTAGTAATTTTCCTCTTGAGTTATGAAAACATTTAAGGTTACTTTTTCAACATCTCAAATAACCGAATAACCTGCATGTGAACTTCAAAACCTGTTTTTTTGGCTGGACAGATATAAATATGTTGAAATTTGTAAGATATAAAAACCTTGTTTGAATAAGAAAATCAGTCTCAATTATGTTGCTTCGCCATTTCAAAATTATAGTACTGGTTGGGACTTGTTCGCATGGTCCCTTGTTTTAACAGTTTAACTGACATTGTCCCTTCCAATTAAAAGATAGTTAAGAATACCTCTTGTATTATTTATAATTTATCATATAAATCATTTCATTGTGTCAGGACTCATCATGGTTATAGATGTGTTTGAAGAACGTGGTCTACCATACGTTATTGAAAAATGGGCAGACCCAAACTCCTGTTACTTCCCACTATTCAATGCATGGCCGAGATTATCTATTGAATACATGTACATTGTATATCTGATGATACTCATCAGCGCATGTGGTATTATGATGGGTTTTTTCTACCGATTATCATGTCTGACGTTTATCATATCATATTGGTATATATTTTTATTGGATAAAACTGTTTGGAATAATCACTCGTATTTATATGGATTGTTAGGAGTTCTATTCTTTGTCATAGACGCACACTCTTATTGGTAAGTAAAAAAGTTCAAAGTTCTGTGTCTTCAATATTAAATCAGGGTGTAAGCTAGTTGTGGGGCACAACTTAAATGCTTATTTCTCAATTAAGAAGATGGATTCAATTCCAAAAAATACAAAGAACTTAACTGGAAACGTAACTTAACTCAGCATTGACTTAATAATAGAAATTAGGGATATTAGTATTAATTTTGCTTTGGTATGCAAAAGCTT
>JANSTP010282146.1:0-18771 GCA_025330745.1 Cladonema radiatum | reverse complement strand
TAAGTATATAATTTAGTAGCGTAAGTTGACGTAATACAGTTCAAAATCAAAAAAATAAGTTTAATTTTAGAAATATTAAAAGCAATCTTCAAGAATCCTCAAAAGTAGTCGTCAAAAAGTATTAAATATGTAGCTATTTACAAATTTAAAGCTATGTAAAGTATTTTTATAATTTTGGCTTCTCTGCTTATTGCCGCCGTCGGTAAAACTTTCATGACTATTCTGGCTATTGCAAATATGAATATGTATGCCTACTAATAACTGTTCGTGTGATCATATATTTTTGCACAGCTTTTCATTGCATTTTTCGTATATAGTGTCATTAGGAACTCCTTAAAGTTTCTATTTTCTACGTCAAAAAAAACAACAACATGGCGAAACAATCTCAAATATTAAGAACCCAAGAACGGTGTGCTATTTTGTTTCTTTAAACATAAAAAAACCCAGATTAAAGTTTGTTACTGTTAATAGTTTTCTAGTATTTTTATAGTATAGTGCTTTTAGTATTTTTACTTAACCCAAGAACAAACTTTGAAGTCAATTAACACTAGGGAGGTTTACCGCATATTGCAAACTATGACAACTTGTCAGGAAATTGAATTTTTAATGCTTACAGAATCCAATTGACCAAATTTGTTCCATCATAAAGGACGATAATTAGAGGCGTCATCTATGACTTTAAACTTCTTGCAAGAGCCCGTGGATTTAGTACAGGTATCAAACAGACTGGCTATTTTACTCAAAAAACCAATGAAAAGTTGAATTTAGCCACATTACAAGAAAAGAAACTCTGAGAACAAATAGTTAAAACAGTTGGACAGTCTACAAACTTTAGTGATTCCCATTTGTAGCCAAAGGGCTACCAAAACAAAAAAATTATCCCAATATTTTTTACCACGGTTGTCTGAGAAAACAGCTTTTCGCATAGTTTAATAATTCGTATGACAAAATTTAAATTTTACTCCCCGTAGAGTTGAAAACTGCGGAAAATTAATTGAAGTTAATTGAACAAGTTCTAGACGCAACTTTTTCTTCGTTTACATAATTTAAATAAATAAAAACTGCTTGGCATATTCACCCAAGCATTGTAAAGGAGAAATAAATTCCTTTCTGTTCCTGGGATGACACTAGGGCACATTAAGTCCTCCCATAAAAGATATACAAAAATTTGACGTAAAAATGCCTTTTTAGGTGATAATATGCCGGGGTCCAAAGGATTAAGTGTTTTTGCAAGAAATTTCTCAAAAACATGGAAAAGGTAAAGTGCTATTAATACTACCAACTACAATTACCAGACCTTAAGATAGGAACAGAATGTATTAAAGAGTTACAAATACCAAGTTCTTACGAATAATTATTCCCTTAGTATAGATGGGACTACCATATTCAAAATATTGAGTGTAATGCTGTATTTCAAAGAATCTGGGAATACTTTATAGAACTAGCTCAATTCTGACCAACAAGACATGAAAAGCACTTACAGTTTTTATATCATGTATATATTATTTTTTTTGTTTTAAATCATTGTGAAGTAAAAAGCAAAAAGAAAAGAAAAAAGAAAATAAATAACTAACTTTCAAAACAAAAAGCAACAACTAAAAATATATTATATTCATACCTTGACAAGCCTTGGTAGAAATGGAAATGCCATTGTCATTGTCATTGAACTGAAAAACTAAACATTTTCAAAACCATTAGGCAAAAAATAAACACCCAAAAAAATCGGTTGTTTTAAACACCGGAATCACCCTGGA
Source organism: Cladonema radiatum (assembly GCA_025330745.1). Taxonomy (NCBI): domain Eukaryota; kingdom Metazoa; phylum Cnidaria; class Hydrozoa; order Anthoathecata; family Cladonematidae; genus Cladonema; species Cladonema radiatum. Next base: position 17,017 of record JANSTP010282146.1, on the reverse strand, counting down.
CCATCCAGATTTATCCAAAATCATCTGGAACCATCCAGAATCACCCAGAATCATCTGAAATCAGTCAAAAGTGCCCAGAATCAACAATGGATTCGACTAGAATCACCTACTGAAATCAGCCGAAAATACTTGAAACTACCAAAAATTACTGAGAATCAACCGAGAATAGCCAAAACAACTAAGAATCAACAATGGAATTGCCCGGAATGGCCAGTTAATACCCGTTACAACTCAATTTCAGCCAAAATTACTTTGAGTCGAAATTTTTCTAAAACTTTTCCTCCTCTGTTTTGAGGAAAGACAATAAGAGTCTATTTTTCAGTTTTCTCCCTAGTCTGTGTCGAGTTAGCGGATTTTTTTAGTTCTAAAAATATTTTCATAGCAGCAACAAGTTTGCTCTTTCAATTCAATCATAGTCTATATTAGAAACTCTTAACACCTTTAAGCCATGTATATAAGCCATGTAAGCCATACAGTAAGCCATGACTTCACAGCATTTCTTTTATTCATAGTCACTTGATCTCCAATACAGCTAGAGACATCAGCAAGAAATAATGAAGATGCATCCTTCTTTAGTACTTGGTCAAGTTGCATCTTGCAATTTTATAAATCTTCAATTATTTTTATTTTTTGTCGATCAGGTCTGGAAATTCTATCTAAATGTGACTATGACTGACGCTGGATCGTTCTCGTCAAGAAAAGCTGATTCCAAGTTATATTTAGCTGATTCTGAGTGATTTTGAGAGATTCTGGCTGGTTATGGATGAACGAATGTAAGTGATTCTATTTGATTAAATTGCTGGTTTTGAGTGGTTCTGCCTGATTCCAGGTGTTTCTGGGTGATTCTAAGTGATTCCGTTGTTTATAACAACCGCAAAATAATTTTCGTCCAATAAATAGTCATGGGGAAAACATTTATAAAAAACATTAATATGTCATTAACTTACAGCGACTAGAATTAACGAAGCAATCACCCTTCCACGAACTGGAACAACATTTTTAGAAACCACCGTTCTCATTATAAACAAATAATTTTCGAATGAATCTCTAGCTTTCTCGTTATTACAAGATGCTATGGCCTATAATTGATATAAAAGAATTTGTACGATGCTTAATTGTATTAAAGGTGCAGTTTCACCTCAAGTTTCATTGCATAACTTATAATGAAGTCTTGTGAATTTAGTTTTCACTGAACGTCTCGTACTTCTTGAAGAATCAAAAATCTTTTCGTTCTTTACATATATATGAATAGCTTCTGCATTCCTCTCCCTTTGTAAAAGATCGAGCAAATAGTTTCATTCAAGTGAGTAAAAAACAGTTTTCAACAAAACTTTTTGCCATTTAGCTTCAACTTTATCTTTTTTGATTAGAAATTCGTTATATAGGAACTAACGCGACAAAAAAGTAGGAAATTGTTTAGGAAAAAACGAAAAACATTTAAAGAAATTCTTTAAAACTTTATTAAATTTAGTTATTTTGACGGCATCAATAAAAAAGAAATATATTTCTTAAAATATATCTGAGGCCCTTTTTATATACATTTGTTGGCCATATTACAGATTCTGTTAAATTATATATCTATAGTAATACCAACCAATAATTGTGCCTAACAAACCTTTTCACTAACTTTTATTGATGTTAAACTAAGAAACTTCTTCAGGAAATTCTGGAATTTCATTACGTAACAAATTCGTAAAGAAACTATCATAAAAAAGTTTGAGAGTTTGACTTAACAAAAAACGTGTAACAGAGGCGGTCTGGCCAGGGGGGGAGGGAACGGAGGCCTAGCCCCCTCCCCTATTGGTTGTTTGCATTGCAGATTCTGTTAAATTATATACCTATAGTAATACCAACCAATAATTGTGCCTAACAAACTTTTTCACTAACTTTAATGGATGTTAAACTAAGCAACCTCTTGAGACAATTCTGGAATTATATTAACCAATTCGTAAAGAAACTTTAATAAAAAGTTTGAGATTTTGGCTTAACAAAAAACGTGTAAGAAGAAGACTATTTGTTTCATAACTTTTCGCTTGTATTTTTATCCAGCCATAAAGAACTCTTTGTCAACCCATTAAACTGATAAAAAATCTGACAAACCAATTATAGAAAGCAAGTTACATATACTGCGCTAATGTTCTTTTTAACTTTAACGCCGCGCTAAAGTCTATTTCGCTAAAGTGATATTTGTCGCAATGAATTACATTGGATATTGGCTCTTTAACCCTAACCTTGATAAAGCAGCCTTAACTCTATCATAATTATTATTCCTACTTTAACGGTTACTCGTTACAGTGATATTTCAAGAGGAAATATCCTCATCACAAATTGCTTATTTATCTCTTATCATAAGGCTTGGCAGTAAAAACCTTGAAAAATGTCATAATACCAGACAATCGTCATTGCGGGTAATTAACAAAAAGACCACAGTGCGAAGATTCTTCTAATGAGTAATACAAAAGATTCTTGAATTTAACTAGTTAAAATTTGCTTAATAGACCTCTATCGTAGTGACGTCATTCTTTGTAGTTGATATTGTCAACTACATATATCATTGATTATAATTTTAAAGCACGTAAAAGAAGAGAAATGTCAATATTGACAGATGTTAGGGCCTGTTTATATGGAGAGTGGGGTGAGAAGTTTGCCGGGATGGGATTGAAATCGGAATGAAAAGAATTACGTTTATATGGCTAGGACACCCCCGATTCAGTGGCCGGTGAAGCTCCGGACGGTGCCTGGCCTGATGTATTTTTGACCCCTATTTTGGAAGCCAGGTAATTTTTTGGAAAAAATGACTGGCCCGGTCTCCAGCAGCCTGGCTAAAATAATCCCAAAACTTAACCTGGTTCACCCAAAAAATATTCCTGATTTGCCCAGCGGGGCCTATTCTAAAGTATGCGCCCGGTGGAAATTTTCCTAGTTTTCGATAGCCCAGTCAACTTTTTAAAAATATTGACAGCCCGTTGAGTTTTGGGCACCTCACCAGGCTACTGAGGCAGGGGTGTACTAAGCGGAACTAAAGGAGGAATAAAATGACAGGAACAATTAGAAAATCCATTGGCTAAATTCGAACGTTTACTTGTCATCCCGCCTTCTATCCCGAGATGAGTGTTTACATGAAAACAATTTATTCTCCTTAGGAGAGATCTCGACTGAAAAAAACGAGACGGGACGGGATGAACACCTAGGCGGGACGGGATGAAAATCGTACCGGGATCATATAAACAAAATTAAGAAAATGCCAAATTTTCAATGAGACCTAATATCTCGACTTTCATCTCGTCTCCCTTAATATCCCGTCTCGGGCACCATATAAACAACTCCTTAGAAGTGAAAAGATGCTAGATCTTTTTTCAACTATTGAAACGACAAGTTGAAATCAAATACTTTTTTATTACTTTAAAACCAGCAGCTAACAGGTAATGCTTGTAGCACCACAACTCTTTTTTCCTTTTGCATTGAAAATCTTATAATTGACATTCAGTCTTTCTTTATCAATATTGCATTCCAAAGCCATTAGCATAACGATAGGTGTACTAGTAAAAGGGATGGAGTTGTAATGGGTCCCCGTCAGAGGACGTCTACAGGACGTAGCTACAAATGACATGCTGTACCCGCTGGGAAACAATAGACATTGGCACAAGAAGACTACGGAACAGTTTAGACCGATGTTTGGACGTTGATCATATTATTAAGAGTTTAAGTATCAAAATATTAGCCGACAACCATATTTGAAAGCGATTCCGACGGACAGGAAATAATTCTTCGACTTGACCAGATTTCCAAGTATCTGGTATTCAGTTTCTTATGTTGTAATTTCACCGCCTCACCGAAAAACCCTATTTTCAAGTTTTTCTTTTTATTTTTTTACTTTCTGTAAAATTTTTTTTCAGCAGGCTATTGGGATACTGATGGGAATTGATCCTACTTCCTGCTGCGTATCGCCTATTGCCTCACAATTAATTTTGCTTACTGTATTTGCCTTTGCCTGCTCTCTGCTCAGCCACGAATAACCAGGAAGATACTGAGTCACTAGAACTCATTCTGAATCTGATATCAAAGCAACATTTTGCAGAATCGAAAAATCATAAACTTTTCGAGTTAACAATCACACTGGAAATTACGACATAACGATTTTCATAAGACTTTTCATTAGCAACGAAATAAACCTTCTCAAGTTATGCACTTTTCACCTATTTAATATCTTAAAAAGGTATCTGAAGATTATTGAAAAGAGTATGTTTGGGAAACGCCCATTGACTCTTTATCACTGGGACTCTTATTGCTCGTTCTTTAAAATATCAAATTTCAAGTTTTAGTTTGATGACCTTCTAAAAGTCAATATTTTTTAGAAATATAAACCTTTCGTAAACTCAGAACAAGTCTCGACATTTATGGCTTTCCAAATAACCAGCTAGTTATTAATACTCTAGCGTTATAGTAAGAGTGGTAATTTTTTAAACTTGTGCTCACGCCTTGAAAAAATTACATCTTAAGATCTCAGAAAAATAGACTTCTACTATATCTTAAATAGCCAAAATTAGTACACGCATACCTCAAACGGTTCTCGAAAGATTGGGCCCAATATCAAACTTTTTTATGGTATGGCAACAGCCTATAACGTCAATTACTAATTTTCAAAAATCTAAATAACTTGGAATCCGCCCTTGTACTATACATTTACTAACAAAACTTGCAGTGCATTTATCCTGTATAGTTCATGAGACTTTTTAACTAGCTAAAAAGGTTCTTTAGGAATCCCATCGCCAGGTATTCCAGATAGACAAGACTAAGTTACATCCTAGTAACCTAGATCAGTGTACAGTAAGAGTTTTTACAATAATATTGTTCATTACTAAGGCTAAAGAACCTTGGATTACTTCTGCATTGAAGACTAGCTGAATCTAATACAAAAAATTTCATAAATATGTTGTCCAAACAGGCCTGTACATATAAATATGGCAAAATCTAGTATCCTCGTCTTCCAAAAATAATGATGACAGTTTTTTGAGCTAATAAAATCTTTCATTAATCAACGTTCTGATATGGGCGCAAAAGAGGGAGGGGGTAATGCTTCTTGTTTCTTTGTTAATAGAAAACTGATTTTGCCATAAATTTACTTACAGCATTATACAGAATTTTGCCATGTGATACTTTTCATAATAACAATAGATACTAGATGTTTCTAGTTAATGCGTGACAATGCTAGATTTCAGGCATATAATACGAACTTCATGATTTCTGCTAGAGCGTGTGAAAAAGGTGCTACTCTATTTTAATTTTCTGTTGACACTACGATACAATATATTTCACCTTCCTGCTCCATGTCTGAGCTTTTCAGCAAATACATCTTTATTAACTACCGAGACAGCTTCTTTTCTCTTTCATCTTATTTGACTTTATAGACAATTAAGATTCAACTTAGCTTCGTGACAACGTTTTTTGCCTTTCGTCTTTTCATCAGTGCATTAAACTTAAAAGATCTATGGTGTCAATTAGCAGAGAGATCGGAATAAACGCCGTCAAAAACAGCAAAGCAAATTCGTTTCTTGGTGCAAATATTCTAGGTTATTGCTTGTATTTGTTTCCACGGTGAAATTTCTGTCTTCGTCTAAATATGCTTCCAAAGCCTTACTTTTAAAAGATTGATTTAAAGGTACATTCTCGAAGAAAATTTAAATCTCCAAATCGGATAAAAGTTCGAAATTCCACATTACTCTAGAAATTTCATTAAAAATTTTCTTTTTCTTCTTGTGAGATGACCCTTTGATCTTTGCCAAAAGAGAAAAATAAAAGCAGGCAATCCATTCATTCACAAGTTTAAACAAACAAAAGTGTGCCAGTTTTGAACACTTTGAAAGCTCATAACTCCTCGTTGATTATTAGATTGATATAACTGATCGCTCATATTTATCTCGACCAATTCTATGTTTTGCTAATTGTATATTCGAATTCAGACCGAGGATAGTAAAGACCTTGCGTTTTACCAGACTGCTTATTTGCGCTGAGACTAGTTAAAATTTTAACGTTTTACTGATCAGAAATTTATAATAATATAATATAATATATTTCTTTTCAGTAAAGTATTTGCAAGGAGAGAAGTTCCCAGGAGGAGTACCCCCCAAAAAGTTGGATCAAAAACCTAAAAAACCTTAGAAGAAAACCTTTAATAAGAATATAAACAAAACAAGACAACAATATATATTAAAAACAGGACAAAGTAAAGAAAAAATGAGAAGAAAAAGAACAAAGGGAAAAAGAAGGAAAAATTCCTCTTAGAATAATAGAGAAATATGAGCCAAATTTAAAGGAAAGCTGCATCCAAGATTTTACAAACTAATCGTATATAAAACTATTAAAACACACATGGATCTAGCAGATTAGTTCAATGAAGCGACTAATATATTCCAGTCAATATCGGAAAGGTAAAGAGAAGATTTCTTTCCATGTTTTACAGTATTAGTTTTTGGAATTTCAAGTTGTACCTTCTCAGCTCCTCTGGTGCCATAGCTGTGGAAAGGTCTACGAGATATAAACTGATCAGAGAATTGTTTCGGTAGCATTCCTACTTGAACTCTTTTCATGAAAATGCAGTTCTGCAGATAAAGCAAATCATGGGCTGTTATAAACCGTGCAACGACCCACACCCACCCACACCTACCCACACCCACCCACACCCAGCCAAAAAAATGTCACACCAACCCACACCAAGCCAAAAAAAATGTCACACCCACCCACACCCAGCCAAAATAATGTCACACCCACCCACACCAAGCCAAAAAAATGTCAATTCAACGCACACCTACCAACACCAGGCCAAAAAACGTCATTCTCACAATTACGTTCAAAATTTGAGACAAACAGAGAAACTGGCTAGTTTTCAGAATTTTGTTTCAATTTTAAGATAGCATTTTTTGACGACAAAGTTCGGAAATAATCATTTGGGTGATTCCCTTGGAACACAACCTGGAGAGGCTTAAATAATACCCAAGATGAACCCACATCCAGCCAAAAAATCTAAAACTTGCCAACAGCTTGCAAAAAATACCATAGTCATTCACACGCAGTCAAGAGATGCTATTACTACAATCAGAGCTCCGGAGAACTTCTCTAGTCTCTACTCCCTCTCGGCAACGCGCGCTGCTTACAATGAACTAGACTAGATCTAGTCGTTAGAAAAAGTATTCGAACGGAATACTCAGATAACATAAATTTCGAGCGGGAAGAAATTTAGTTTGTAACAGTGCTAAAAATATCACTTGTCTCTGCAACTTTTGTATTGTAAAAAAGTCAAATTAAGGAACTTGTTTTCTTAGGTGATACTATGAATAAATAGAAACTCTTCTTGAAAGCTTAAACCAGCCATTCTACTTATCATGCTTCGAGACTAGATCTCGTCGTTCTTAGAAACATAGACTAGATCTAGTCGTTCTTAGAAAAAGTATTCTAACGGAATACCGAGATAACATAAATCCCGCTCTATTCCCCCACGGCAAATATGCGATGCTTTTGGTCAGCGGTTTCCTTCTTCCTGATTTGTCAAGAATGGACTAGAGCTAGTCTAACAATTGACTAAAATACAAATTATCTACTAATTAACCCTTTCACAAGCGGGCTTTTCTGGATTTAAGATTGCGAGTGGTAGCTTTTTTGCCCGCCTTTCACTTTACCGCCTGTAAATCCAGTTATACTAAACTAATTGCAACTAAACTTTAACCAGTTTTCTTCCATTTGACATTTTCACGTGACCATAAAAGTGATGAGGTTATCATTTTTGCCGTGACGTCTAAAATTGGTATTTTCAGTCAAAAATGGGTTCCGAAAATGGAAATTTTAATATATGGGTAGGAATCGTAATTTCCAATTCAAACAAAAATATCAAAAATATTGATATTTATTTATTAGTCCCATTTTGTGTCCTGATTTTTGCCAAAACTTCAATACATTGATCAAATGATGACGTCATCACTAGATTTTGGGTTCAGAGTACTTTAAAATGTTTTGACCACGGTGTTCACAATAAAAAAATTGAGAATGTATTGTAAAACTCAGCTTAATACCTTATACGGTTCTGGAGATATTAAGAAAAGTTACAGCCCACTGCCAAAACTTTCCACCCCTAGACTTTATCAGGATCCCCTTGTACCATTCATTAACCCTTTGAGGCCCCGCAGGTCAAAAAAGTACCTGACCGAGGATTTTCGGGGGCGGAGACCCCCGACGTGGTCCACGTTGAGGAGCGGCGCTGAGTTTGGATGCAAAGGAAAGAGCACAAGTACTCTTTTTCAGATTTAGAAATAGAGACTTTTTCAGTACAACGGTCGGCCTGAGAGGGTTAATTTTCCAAACAGTTGCCAAGTCTCAAAGTTATTGTCATATGATTTATTTTATGATTTTGTAAACATGATTATTCTTTGCAGAAACCCAATAAACCGAGGAACTAGAAAAAAACTTTGGTAACGAGTGTGGGTGTGGGTGGGTGTGACATTTTTTTGGCTGGATGTGGGTGGGTGTGGGTAGGTGTGGATGGGTGTGGGTGGGTGCACGGTTTATAACAGTCACATATATTATTTTGAATTTTCATTTTTTTGACTAAATTTGGTGCTACGTTCCAAAAATAATTATTAAAAATATTAGCGATCCCTGTTGCTTCTTCATATTGTTTTCCTTCATGAATAATATTTGATGGTCCACATTTCATTTTTTTTCTTCCTAAAAGCTGATTAATGCCTGCCCACATTTTTCTAATATCCTTTTTAAAGTTTTGAAAATCCTCCTCATAGTATTCTTTCTTACTTTTTCTTATTAAGTGCTTAATTTTATCTCGGCAATACTTATATTTCTCAAATATGAAGGGATCCATTATTTTCATAAATTTTCCATAAAGAGAATTTTTCTTTTTTATTGATCTCAAAATACCGTTAGTGATCCAAGGTTTGCTCTGTTGTTTCTGTTGTTCACGAGTTATTTTCTTTAAAGGCATGTGCTTGTCAAGTAAACCCATTAATTTTTCATGGAACAAATCATGAATTTTGCTAAGATCACGCATGTGAGTTAGCGTTTCTTCAAGATTCAAGTTCTTAAAATCTTGGATAAGTAAATTCTTATCTAAATTTTTCGAGTTCCTCAATACCATCCTCTCCTTCCTTTTTTTCAAATGAACATTCTCAATCACTGTAAAATTTGGAAGATGGTCTGTTATTGGCGAAATTAGATTACCACTAATGCAATTTTCATCAAGAACGTTAGCAAAAATATTATCAATCAGCGAAGGCTTTCCGTCTGGAGTTATTCTAGTTGGTTGTAGAATATATGGTCTCAGAAGTGACTTTAGCATTATATCAAGAACGTTCTCTGTATCCTCATGAATATCACAATTTAATAAGTGTATATTGAAGTCCCCACTTAGAATGATATCTTTATTTTCATCACTAATTTTGTTTAATGTGTCGCCTACGTATGTCGCCTTTAGGATGTGTATAACAAACTCCGCATAAGATATTTCTGGAATTTTGGACTTCCACTTCAATCCACAGGCATTGGAATTCGGCTTCCTTAGAACTATACGAAAAAGATAAGTCATGCCTTACTTTATAATTCAATGAACTGACACCCTATCACCAGTTGAATATTCAAAAAAAAAATTCAAAACATTAGAAAAAAAATAACTATGTTTTTTTTATAACATAGATATCATTTCAAAAAACCTGTAGTAAAAAATCAATACAAAGTATTATTATCCTAATAGTTTTCTCTCTATCAGTATTTTCGTTTGCAAATAAATAATAAAGCTTTTAAATATATAAACTTTGTATATATAAACTTTCGCAGTTCAAAAACAGATAATTGTTGACAAGTTTTGTGAAATAAAATGGACAACAAATTATTCCGGACACACCAATCTCTGCCAAAACCATTTTTCAACGCACTCAAGTATGTCAGGAGTAATTTCAGACGAAATTAGCATTGTCTCAATGACCGGTATTCATACTGTGATCATTAAAACCCGGACAATAGGTCGTTTATAGCTAAAAACGAGCAGACAGGCAGTCCAAAATGGCTCAGAACATTCATCCGGACTTCCTGGACAGCACCAAAACCATTTTCCAAAGTTCTTCAGTCACCTGCCAGTACATCTGCCGAAAAAATTAGGTTTAGAAATGTCCGGTTCATAAACCGTGATTTTGAGTTCAAAAAACAAGTAAATTCCAAGAAAATGCTGATTTTTCAAATAAAACGGACAGCAAATTTTTCTGAACACCCCAATCTCTACGAAAACCATTTTTCAACGCACTCAAGTATATTAGCAGTAATTTCTAACAAATTTCGCATTGTCTGAATGGCCTGTGTTCAAACTGTGATCTTGCAAATGTCACAACGTCTCCAACAGGTTCTTTAATAAGAATAAAGTTCAAAAACTTTATTTACATTAATAAACAGTTAAATTAGTCCTGCGACATCCTCCCCAACTTTGAACGTAAGTCAATCGGTCATTGACCAAGTCTTTCAGCATTTCTCCAGAATAATCGTTTCGCCATTCGTGTCACCTGTTATTTCGCATCACCTGTCATTTCGTATCCCTGCTCTTTTCGTATCACTTGTTGTTTCGTAACGCTACTCCTTTCGTATGACCTGTCGTTCCGTATCGCTATTCATTTCGTATCACCTGTCGTTTCGTATTGCTGTTCATTTCGTATCAACTGTCGTTTCTAATTTTATGGGTTGGTCACCTATTTTGATATCAATTTCGTAAATCAAAGTCGAAAGTAACCGCACGTAGTCAACAAAGTTCCAGACGTTGAATAAAGCATGATGAACGTCGATTGGCGTGAAGGCTTCCGCAATGTGATCGACATAGTAATAGTCGTTGGTTCATCAGCAACCAGGAACGATGTCATGGAAAACAAAAAGACATTGTTTAATTGAAGTTGCTAACACAGTTATATCATTCTTAATCATCAATCTGCTTCTGGCGTGAATGGGTATACAAGGGCTACTTTGAATGGTCAAGTAAGGTTGAAATTATAGAATATGGTTGTTTACTTACTTGCCATCTGAACTCGATTGCTGCATCTGTTTTGTTAGATACCTGAGCTCAAGTTTCTTTAATGTCACAAAAAATCCTGGATACACATTTTCCCAATCAACCGACACACCACCTTGATGAAATCCTCGGACACCATGATCGACTCCATGTCCAATGCTGAAGAAATACCAATTGTCAGCTAGGTGAAGTTGCGCTTAGAAATTGGAACAGTTCAACTCATCGAAGTTCCTTTCCTAGTAACCACTGAGAGACTCTCTAACCCTATCCTTGGTTTGAATGCCGTCAAAGTGATGATAAAGTCATGTAGTGATGTTTCTCTCCTTGCTCATTACTTCGGAAATGCATTGAATTTGCCATCAGAAGAATCCATTCCTCTGGGGAACATTATCCATCAAGAACAGAAGAATGAAAGCTACTCAGTCAAAATCAGAGGGAAAGGCTTCAACATTCCAGCGGGAAGGATCTTGGAAGTATCGGTGAAAGCAGACATAGGACAATTAGGAGAAGACCGCCAGATGTTATTCACAGGTGATTATATCGACACAATCGAAGGTATTCAGTATGTCAACAGTATTGTTGCCTTGAAAATAGGATTTCATAATTACTTCAAGATTCTTATTGTCAATGATTGTCATCACGATATTGTTTTGCGCAAGAATAAATACGTAGGTCAGGTAGAACAAATCAAGTCAATCGTACCTCTCAAAACAGAAGTAACATCAGTAAAAAATTTTAAAAGTAAGACAACATCTAGACACAGAGACGTAGCTGTAGATTGTGTTGATGGTCATGTCAATTAAAAGGGTCGTGAGGGCTATTTGAGCGGCAGTGCTTGTAGTTGTAAAAATTAGAGGCAAGGTCAGTATAGTTGTGATTGTGGTGGTAAGGGTTTTTGTAGGGAAAGTAGTGGTACTGTTGGGGAAGCTTGTTGTAGTGGTGTTGAGTTGGGAGATAGTTGCACTGGTTGGATGAGTGATCATAGAAGGGGCGAAAAGCGAGCAGTTCAAGTCAATTGTTTTGGTGGTGGAAATTTTAGTACAGTTGCAGGAGGTTAATGGGCAGGTAGTGAGGGAGATCAGAAAAGTTGTTGCAGTCAGGGGTTTGGAAGTAGTATGTGTATGGTAAGGTTTGATATGTCAAATGTTAGCGGTAGCAGAAGGGGAAGGAGTAATGTCAGTTGTTGTTGTGATGAGTGTAGTTATGGTTTTATCAGACAAGTTCGTTGCTGTGATGTGCCTGATTGTGGTAATAACAGACAAGCTTACCATCTTAGTTCCAGTCACATCGGAAAAGACCAAAGGTTTCTCCGTAATGATTTGAGCCACATTAACCTGGTAGCAGCTTATCCATTAGCAGAGGAAGAGATGAAAGAAGCGGTTGTTGAAGCGGTAAGCTTATCGTACCTTAAAGATGAAGAGAGAGAAGATGCTGAGAGAAGAATACAAAGTGTTTTCATTGAGTGATGGACATACAAACGCACATAAATCTAACCGACAATATTCCGATCCAGCAGAATTATCATTCTATTCCGAAACACCTTGACCAAGAACTGAAGGAATACATTGAAGATTTACTTAATAAAAAATGGATTATCCACTTGCATTCTTCTTATTCATCACCAGTTGTAGCAGTAAGAAAAAATGATGGAAGCTTGCGCTTGTGTTGTGACCGCAAATTAAATAGCAAAACCATACCTGATCGTCATCCGCTGCCTCGAATTCAGGACATCATAGATAATCTCAAGGGCAACAATTACTTTTCTATCCTAGATCAAACAAAAGCCTACCATCAGCGGCATGTCCATCCCAGCAGTCGAAAGTTCACCGCTTTCATCACACCGTGGGGTTTCTATGATTGGATCAGGATACCCTTCGGCTTAATGAACGCGCTTGCCGTTTTTCAACGCTTTATGGAGAAATGTTTAGAAGGAATTTGCGACAAATTTGTTATACCATATTTAGATGACTTGCTTGTCTTCTCTGGAATGTTGAACACTCCCGCAAAGTTTTTAAAAGATTGCAACAAAATGGCGTTAAACTGAAAGCAGAAAAATGTCAATTGTTTCAAAGAGAAGTTTCTTATTTGGGTAGAAGACTTATCTCTGGTAAAGGCTATGCACCGTATCTATATCAAGATGGGAAACTTCGCGTCATCGGATTTGGTAATAGAACACTGGTTGGAGCAGATTTAAAGTACCACAGTTCGAAACTAGAATTTTTAGCTTTAAAGTGGGCAATCTGCGACTATTTCAAAGATTACTTATATTATGCAAACTCTTTCAACGTCTACACTGATAACAACCCTCTGACGTACTTGATGACTTCATGCAAAGCAAATTCTACAGGGCAAAGATGGATCAACCATTTAGCCGACTACAATTTTGAGATCCTTTACAAGCCAGATGTACAAAATAATATTGCTGATTGTTTAAGCGGTTACCCTTTAACTGATAAAAACATTCACTCCTACTCGAAGCGATGTCAGCAAGAAGAAATTCGATGTTTGTTTGACGGGGCTATAAACCAAACAGTCGACGGTGATATTATCTTGATATTATCAAACAGAGATTTTACTGGCTGAAGGTGGAGAATGATATCAAATATTACGAGACAAGAGTCTACCGATGTGTGAAAGCAAAGAAACCACCTATCCAGAAACAAGCGCTAATGCAAACATTCTTTGCGTCTTCCACTGGATATAATAGCTATCAATTTCTTTCACCTAGACAAATGTAGCGGCGATTATGAGTATGTTCTCCTGATAACAGACGTATTTTCAAAATATGCACAAGAGCACGCAACTACCAATGAATCTGGAAAGACAGCAGCGGGAAGGCTTTACAACCACTTCATGCTTAGGTACAGCATTCCAAACAAAATATTGAGCGACCAAGGGAAAGAGTTTGAAAACAAATTGCTTGCAGAATTATCCAGACTGTGCGGAATAAAGAATCACTAGAACCACTCTGTAGTGTCCCCAAACAAACGGACAAGTTGAAAGACTAATTAAAACGCCCATTAGTATGTTATCCTGTCTCCCAGAACAGGCGAAGTCCAAATGGCGACTACACGTCAATAAGTACGTCAGCGCATATAACAATATAAAACACGTGGTTACCGGTTACTCGCCACACTATTTGATGTTTGGGCGGCACCCGAAATTGCCCATCGATCTTATTCTGCCAAACTTCGATGAAGTGAAACCGCAATCAGAATATATTCAGTCATAAGAACAAATGCATCAAGCATACAAAATAGCTTGCCAGAAGTCTAGCGAAAGAAAAAAAGAGATGTCAGACACCGAAATGATGGCCGAGTGTGTTCAATGCCACTGCGTCAAGGAGATAGAGTTCTAGCTAGAAATTTGGGGGAGAGAGGAGGCACAAGATAGTTACGCAAATATTTGGAGGAAAAATTTTCGGAATCATCAACGGCATCGGCGAAAACCGTGTTGTGTACAAAATCAAAGAGGAGAACAACCCAGCAGGAAAAGAATGCGTTGTCCATCGGAATATGCTTGTCGCTTGCGATGACATGCTCAACTGTTTTGACTGGGACCTTCAGAAGCCTTCAGGTAAAAGACAGACGAAAACACAAAGATACACTCAAGATACCAGCAGAAATAATCAAGAAACAAGGAAAACTGCAGATTGAACAAAGTACGATGCTACAAAGTACGACACTAGTGATAATGACTATGACAGGGAGGAAGAAATTTTTGAGATAACGCCCAATCAATTCCTCCAATTACTAGAATTAGACAGGTCCATGCAACATAAAAACGATAACACGAATATTGATTTCAATATAGAGGAAAGAGACACCAAAGGAAAGGATAGCGAAAGCCTGAAGATAAAGACCCGGGTACCAGCAAAAGGATTTAGTAAATGTAAAAAAGACTCTGAGGATAACTGATTACAACTATAATACAGGCAATGAAGTGAGAAAAACATACCAAGAAAGATTATCTCCCTCAGATCAGAAAGAGTATAACCTACTCAGCAGAAGAAACAAACAAACCCAAGACGGCGTGCAAGTCGGTGACCTAGAAGGAAGACATGTTGACGTAAATTTCGTCCAGTCCGCCCCTTCCATCTCCTTTTCACCAGCAGCAAATATTGAAAACAACAAAAGCCAGACGATCATCCATAACGGTGAAGAGAGAGAGGTTACCTTTATAGATGGTGCTCCAACAATTTTAAGTTGATGATTATGGTCGCCAGTGGATTTGTGAGAGCGGTATTTTTATTCAGCTGGAATGCAATCTAACACTCATTACATGCCAGTCTTTCAAACCAGCAAAAACTTTCATTTTAGCCATAACGATGCAAACCAAAATATGGCACATTTGTACCCACTCTTTGCCATGCCAGTCCAACAATTCTCTCAACAGCAATTTCATTGAACGTTTCGAAAATGTTTCTCTCATTTCATCAACATAAGCCAGCCACATTCCATAATTTCTACCTTACTTGACCATTCAAAGTAGCCCTTGTATACCCATACACGCCACAAGCAGATTGATGATTCAGAATGATATAACTGTGTGAGCAATTTCAATTAAACAATGTCTTTTAGTTTTCCATGACATCGTTCCTGGTTGCTGATGCACCAACGACTATTACTATGTCGATCACATTGCGGAAGCCTTCACTCCAATCGATGTTCATCATGCTTTATTCAACGTCTGGAACTTCGTTGACTACGTGCGGTTACGTTCAACTTTGATTTACGAAATCGATATCAAAATAGGTGACCAACCCATAACATTAGAAACGACAGGTGATATGAAATGAACAGCGATACGGAACGACAGGTGATACGAAAGGAGTAGCGATACGAAACGACAGGTGATACGAAGTAACAGGTGACCAAAAGGTTATGCTCGAGGAATGCTGAAAGACTTAGTCAATGACCGATGGACTTACGTCCAAAGATGGGGAGGATGTTGTCGCAGGACTAATTTAAATGTTTATGCGCGTGCACGAGAGCAATCACATGGTAAACGTACTAAAGTGAATAAATTTAGTTAGTTCACAAGAAGACGCTGAAGAAGACGAGCGATCGAACGCAGTCAATGTTAGCATGCTTATTTGTGGAAGTTGTTAGTACTTGTTTAATTAAATGTGCATAAAGATTTATTCTTATTAAAGAACCCATTAGACACTTTGTGACATTTGCAAGATCACAGAGTGATATACTTGAGTGCTTTGAAAAGTGATTTTCGTAGAGATTGGGGTGTTCGGAAAAATTTCCTGTCCGTTGTATTTGAAAAATCAACATTTTGTTGGAATTTACTTGTTTTATGAACTCAAAATCACAGTTTCTGAACCGGACATTTATAAGTCTGATTGTTTCGGAATATATATGAGCATATGACTGAAGAACTTTGAAAAATGGTTTTGGTGCTGTCCAGGGTGTCCTGATGAATGATCTGAGCCATTTTGGACTGCCTGTCTGCTCGTTTTTAGCTATAAACGACCCATTGTCCGGGTTTTAAAGATCACACTTTGAATATCGGCCAGAGAGACAATACGAATTTTTTTTGAAATTACCCCTGACATACTTGAGTGCGTTAAAAATTGGTTTTTGGAGAGATTGTGCTATCCGGAAGAATCTCCTGTCCGTTTTATTTTAAAAATCAACAATTTTTGGGAATTCACTTGCTTTTTTGAGCTAAAAATCACAGTTTATAAACCAGACATTTTTATATCTAGTTTTTTATTCAGATGTACAAGCAGGTGACTGAAGAACTTTGTAAAATGGTTTTGGTGCTGTCCAGAGTGTCCGGATGAATGTTCTGAGCCATTTTTGACTGCCTGTCTGCTCGGTTTTAGCTATAAACGACCCATTGTCCGGGTTTGAAAGATCACAGTTTGAATACCGCAGTTTGAACGCTTCCAATATCAAGCATGCCTAGCTATTACTGGTGCTATAAATGGTACATCTAGGTCCAAGCTCTACGATG
>JANSTP010282035.1:1739-16526 GCA_025330745.1 Cladonema radiatum | reverse complement strand
ATTAACATTTAGCCGATAGCGATTTGTTTCTAGCATAATTGATAGCAAGTCCAGTTGAACCTTTTTTAGTAATTCGAGCCCCTGTATTAGAATAATTACAAATATCGAGCGAATTGATTGAATTAGAATTCCGATCATTCGAACAATCAGTCAAATCGAGCACATTTCGAATTCGATTGACAATTAGAATTACGTTATGGCAACTGTAAGTGTCACTTTTGAAAGATTTAAAGAAGATGTAATTACAATCTTAAACGAGATTCTAATTTCATCCCAACCTCGTTCCCAGGGCTTATCTTTCCTTGTGTCGTGGAGAAGAAAGAAGCTCTGGCAACGAGGTTGACTTTTTCTCTGTTTGAACTCTTGGAGTTCGAATTAATACAAAATGGAATTCTAAGAGCCCAAAATAATTTGCTCGATTTGCATAACTGTTCAAATCATAGGACTCCAAATCACACGAGTCTTGCTATAAAACTTGAAACTCTTACGCCTCAAAAAAGCTATCAATTGAACTCAGAATTACAGTTGAGCTGATAGACAGGGAAATAGCTCTGGCAATCTAACAAATTGCCTAACCTAAAATTTTATTGATAGAAGTTGGAGAGGGGGGCCTCCAGTTTTGAAAGCTGAAGTATGCATTTTTTTCTAAGGGCCTTAAAGTCACGTGATCGATTTTTCGGTCAGTCGAAAATGAACTTTTTCAAAATACGTTATCTGATACATAATTTTAAAGGAATTTTGACGCTGATCAATATTTACTAAAAGACTTATATGTTTTAAAGCTTCGTTCCCAAGTTATTCATGCTGAAAGGCTCAAAAATGACGTCATCATTTGCTGTCAGCGGAAATTGACTTTTTTCAACACATACAAAACCTTTCCAACGTTTTTAATCAGACTTGACTTTCAAGAAAAAAAAAACAAAGCTAAAATTATGTAATTTAAAGAATTTTTAGGATTTTTTGAAGAATTAGAATCAAAATGGATTGAAGGGACAGAACATTTAATACAATTTACATGATTATTCAAATTATAAGATTCTAAATAGGATTCTGATATGAGTTCAACTATATAGCGAGAGAGGAAAAGGGTACACTTAAACTTTTTGGACTTATTTATTAATTATTTTGTTTAAATGTTTATAGCAAGTCGTCAGGGATCTGCTCATCATGGGAACAACATTACTATCACACATTTGATGGACGATCGATTGATTTTCACGGCACATGCAGTTATGCTCTGGCTATCGACTGCCGACCAGGGTCTGACGACTTCGCTATACATGTACAGAACGACCCAGATTGTGCTTCCCACAAGAAAACCGGTTGCCATCGCTCTGTTTCTCTTTTTATAAACAAAGACGAATATAAGTTGACATTTGGAAATATCGTCAGCATTAACAGTAAAACCGATGTGACGTTACCATACATGAAAGACAAAGTCGGTATATCAAAGCATCTTGGTTATACTTTCATCGAGGCTTGGGATGGAAAAGTCGTCATAAAATATGACGGCCATGCAAGCATATACGTCGAATTAGATGAAACGTACAAAAACAACACTTGTGGCTTGTGTGGAAATTTTAATGGCGACAAGAACGATGACCTCATGTTGACAAATGGAGCACAAGCAAAGTCTGTGAACGAATTCGGGAAATACTGGGAGAAACCTGGAAGGGATCAGGTTTGTAAGCCGGTTGATGAGGTTCATGTGGATAAATGCAACAAGAGCAACGAGCTGACCAAATATTTTGCAAGAGATCAGTGTGAAATTCTTAGAACTAACGAAGCGTTCAAAAAATGCCATCACCTTGTTGACCCTGAGCCATTCATTGCAAAATGCCGGGAAGATGTGTGTAGCTGCGGAAGCGGTCTCAATCACTGTCGCTGCAACACATTGCAAGAATACTCACGTAAATGTGCTCATCATGGTATTAAAATGGATTGGAGAACTCACTCTCTGTGCTGTAAGTTTTATTCATCTTTCGCATTATTAAACTCAAGTCCAACTCAACCCGCTATTTGCCTTTAACTTATCTCTCTATGCTGTGATGAGAAAGCAAATATGTTTGAAGAGCAATATATTCTGGTTTTGAAGTGCAATTGGTTTACCATGTTCTCAGAGTGGTTTCTAGACATTACCGGTACAATCTCATTTCTGTTTCTTTGGATTTGGTAAATTTCTTCAAAATTCTGTTCCTAACATAAATTTGGACTCATATTTGAAGATACTTAGAACTGATTTCTAAAAACGTTTTAACTAATAAGTATCCATAAGGTTTATATACATTTATTTCATGGAATGGGTAGAAGCATTTACCCTAAGGTTACAACTCAGGGCCGTAATTTCCATTCCAATAATCAGGAGGTTTGAATTCCATTCTGATCATTTCTTTTCCCAATATTGTTAAAAGCATTTTCTATACTTTACATACACTACACTACACTACACTACACTCCATAGCTCGTCTCCCTCCCCTGTTCATCGATTGGCTAAAACAAATCATACAAATCAAATAAACCTTTGATTTATGTTATTCAATTCCAATAAATGCTTGGAGAAAAAAACTTTTGTGGGACCCAGGTTCTTAGACCAAGTTGTTTTGGTTTGGTCCCAAAACCCAACTAAAAAGTTGGTTTTTTTTATTATTTCCAACCTCTTATTTGAAAGAGCTGTTAAACTGATGTAGAACTGGAAATTTTCATCTTTTACTGGCAAATACAGTAGAATCAAAATTATTGCTTAATATAGATGGCGTCATCAAAACTATTATGACCTCAGATGACCGTGATGTGATGGCCTCCTCCGGAAGTTTCATGGCCATTAAATATGCAGCTACTGAGTTCTCAACACTGGGAGCGGGATGAAAAATGCAACCCTACCCCTACCTCTTTGGTGAGCCCATCAAAAGCCTGGCCTTAAAATGACTGTGTCTACCTCACTATTTCAATGCATTGTCAGGAATAAAAACAAGAAATCAAAAGTTGAAAGTTCCAACAATTTTCAAGAAAAATATTTATATTTAAATATCAAGTATAGTGATATTTACTCATTGATTACATTATAATAGGAGACTGGGGCTGCGTAATAAAAATCGATTAAAAATTTAAGCATGCATAAATATTAATAACAATTACTTCGAACTTTGGCTTGGGGGTAAGGGAAGAAGCTCATGTGAAGAGTTAATATTTTACGTTTAATTGCATCCATGTTCTAGTGCTGTCTCCGTGAAACAATCTAATTAAATTCCCGTCGGAATTTCTTAGTTTACTCTGATGTTTTGTTTTAATACATTTTCTTTCTCTAAAAATCAATTGTTTGATAGATCGCAACTGCTCCAATGGAAAAGTGTTTTCAGAATGTGCGCCGCCGTGTTCATCTGTTTGCAGCTCTCTTGGCGCCGCGCCAACGTGTAAAGATGCCTGTATTGATGGATGCCACTGTCCACCAGGAACATCACTTTCTGGAGATAAATGTGTACCCGAGAAGCAATGTCCATGCACACACAACGGAGAGCAGTATGATCATGGTTCATCAGTGAAAATGGGTTGCAGACATTGGTATGGAGTACACCTCTATTCAATTTACTCAGTATACTCTCCTAGAGTCAGCGGTATTGTTAGATACTCTGTTTTTGGATCTCGGTCACTAATAAGACACATCTATAATAGAAAAATTTTTAATGAAAACATATCTGTAATCAGATAGCATATAATTTGACCAATTTAGAAATTTCTATTCAGAAAAATAATACGATGAATTATTAGGTGAACACTTGAATTCAACAAATACTTTTTTTGAAGCAATGATATTTACAGCACTTAACCGTATCCTTATTTTCCTATTTTGACTCCATTGTAGACTAGCTCCATTAGGTGAATTCCAGATTTTTTGTGACTTATCCTTAAAATTTTATTTCAATTATTTTCGTGAAAAATTTTTGTAAAAATGCTGAATGGCGGCCATGGTGACCAACTTTTGGACGCTGGTCGGTCAATTTTGTCTACATATTGTCGGAAAAACCTCTTATTTGACTGTCAACAATTTCGAAGTACACTCGGAAACTCCGGGAAGGAAAAGGTCTCATACTTTGTTCGTAGGTGTTTTGAGCTAGAGTAGCTTTTGATGGATTACTGAGCGGGCTCAACGCCCAATCGACTGTCAGATTAAAAGCAGTATTGTTGACTCTTCTGTTCATGGCCTTTTACATTTCTCAAATATATAGGATTTTTAATTGTTTAAAATTCTTTCTTTAAAATTTTCTGTTTAAGTTTCCCAGTGCCTAGTTCTTTTATATTTTAACAAAAAAGATAAGTCTGTATAAACCATTTATCATACATTTACAGTGATTGTGTTGGGGGTCATTGGCTTTGCAACGAGGAGCAGTGTCCAGGTAGCTTATTATTGTGTGTTGTTTTTGTTTTCTATTGATCCGTATTACATAATTCACAAAATAGTTTTTCCCGTCTGTACCGAAAACATGATTGAAAGAGTAGCAGCGTTTTTCTTTTGTACCTATTTCTTTACTTTTTGTACGATAGACTCCAAAATACAAGCATCACCAGCAATGTGATTCAAAAAAAAAAAAAAAAATCTTTTGTACTTTCTGTAACAGGAGAAGCATATGTATATGGCCTTGGTCACTACTCAAGTTATGATGGTCGGCGTTTCGACTTTCCTGGTCAGTGTCAACATATTTTTACAAAACTCCATCAAACCAACTTTCAATTTACACTAGTCACAAAATATGAGAACTGCAGTAAATCACGCTGCCATATGTCAATCCAAATCCGAATTCACAGCCATCAAATAAAAATAACTAGAAGCGGAAACGACATTGTTGTTTTTGATAATGGAGCGTACAAGACTCTGCCTTTCATTTCAAGTGACTTCGGTTTTAGTATTCGAAGGCTCTCTACAGTGTTTGTTCGTTTCGAAGAAAAGCATGGAATTCGAGTCGATTTTGATGGTCACTCTAGGTTATACGTTCGCGTACCTCCTTCGCTGAAAGGGAAATTTTTAGGACTTGCCGGAAATTATAACTTCAAAACCAATGATGATTTCATTAGCGGTACTTTAGATGCATCACACACATCTATTGATTTTGGTAACTCGTGGAGGCACCCCAGTTGCCCAGAAGTGAAAGCAGACTACCGCATGACACCATGTGAAGCAAGCCATCAAGCGTACCCTTTCGCCGAAAAAGCATGTGGAATATTGAAATCAAGTACCTTTGAGAGCTGTCATAAGACAGTTGACCCAGACCCATATATTGAAGACTGTAAATATGACACGTGTACTATGGACTCTTGGGCCGCGGTATGCGAAGTTATGAAGGCGTATTCTACCGAATGTGCACACCGTGGGAAAGTTGTTGAAGGCTGGAGAAATGAAACACAATGTGGTAAGGTTTTTATTGCAAGATTATCTCTCATTGTTCATGTTATACAATAGATTGAAAGCATTGTGTAGATAAAAGTTGATAAGCCCCAGTTTGTGATAATTTTTGTCTATAAATGAGGCCGTAGAGAAGCCCAGCACTATTGGTGGACTAGCTGCTCCTCCTTAGTACATGGATTTTATCAAAAGTGTTTTGATTTGCCTCCAATACCTTTTTCAATTTATTCTGCAAAACTATTCCCCTAAATTCTTTTATCTCTCCAAAGTTATCTGAATATATTTCCTAAATACTTCTTATTGTTTTGACAGTGGTGCCATGCCGAGCTGGAAGAGTATTTTCAGAGTGTGGATCAAGCTGCGTGAAGACATGTAATGATGTTCATAAACCCAACCTTGAGTGTCAGGAAGAATGCGTTGAGGGTTGCCACTGCCCACATGGGCACGGTTAGTATTATAAGCCTATCCTTTGGAAAGGTACCATTTATGTTTTGTCTTTTTAGCATAAAGCTTCCGTTAATTCCGATAGACCAATGACGTTTTTTTGATATTTTGAAAATTGTCTCATATTCAAAGAAAGACGAAAACGAGTGGAATACAACTATCCAATCGAATATATGACATAACATCCTGCTTGACCTATTTAATCTTTTTTCCCTATTGTTTCAGTGTTAGACACAACGTCCGGATTGTGTGTTGAAGCCAAGAAATGTGGTTGCCAGTACAAAAACAAAACTATAAGCGATCGAGGTACCGTTGTCGAGGACTGCAATACATGGTGAGTATCCACAACTCGATATTTTTCTTTTGTTTCGCTCTCATCAACTTATATAAACTCTCCTTTTATTTACGTTTCATAGCACTTGCACTGATGGACATATGAAATGCACGGAAAAAGCTTGCGGTAAGTTTCATAAACTTTTGACTGTTTATTCTTTTACAGTTGTTAACCCTATTCCTCCCTGGGAGGACACAAAGGAGGCATTGTGTTACTTTTGATTACGTAACTTTTTATCTATAATGACTCATACCTACATACAAATTAGTAATAAAATCATACCCAATAATGACCCTCTGTTGCCACAGCAACAAGGTTTTGGAGCCTTTGTGACCCGGTTTTTGCCCATTTCCGAACGAAAATATGGATTTTTCAAATTTTATTTCAGTTCAATCCTTTATAAATGGTATTATTTTATATAGTTTCACTCACTTAACTAAATAGGACCATAAAAGAGTTACATTTTCTCCCAGGACCTTGTTTTAACCTGAATAACCCAAAAAAAACAGGAAAAAAGTTTTTCCCGACATTGACGACAAAATGATTGATGCATTGATGTCAAAATCATGCTAAAGTGTGCCAGAGGGATTGAACTGTAAGTGTCCCAAGTTTTATTGTGATTGCCATTGCTTTTGCCATTTTATGCGGAGGGCACAAAGTGCGCAAATAGCCCGGGAGAAATAGGGTTAAAGGGATTACGAGGTGAAATTATAGGTTTGATTCATGTGAAAGAGGAGAAAAAATCTTGAAAACCACTTTTTGTTTCATCTCAGTCCGACTTTCTGTTCTCAAGATATTTGGGTTTAAAATATTTGCCACTTGAGGAATTTCCTTAAAAAGTTAAAAAACTTTAAGTCATCACGTGTATAGAAAAAATGACCCAATCTTGAATGATAAGTGTTTCAGGTTATAACAAAGTTTCATGAATGAGAATTTACGCACAAGTTGTACACATTAACCCTGAAGATCCTCCCCCTCCTGTCATTTTATTGGATAACTTAAGAACTAAAAATGCTTTTACCATTAAACCTTGCAACTTCGTAGAAAAATTGACCTAGAAGCATTTTCATCTAAAAATTTTTTGGTGACCACGCCCACTTTTGACTGGGCCATGCCCATTTTCGATTCGGTACTCCCTTTTTCGGTGTCATTTTTTTTTTGGGGGGGGGGTGAAATTCCAATTTTGGGCTCTATTTACTTGAAACACTTAATAATGTGAAAGTACTTTGTTTAAGTAGAAAAATTATGAAAACTGCGTTTAAAAGTAGGTTTGGTTCACTTCAAAGTTTGACCTGAAAATCGTCAATTTGAAAAATTGAAAAAAATGATGATGTCAGCAAATTGCCTTAACATTATATGTTGAATTTAGTATCAATGTGCTCAGAATAGGTTGGTCTATTACTGTTCAAAGTTTTATCAGCTTATCTTATGCGGTTCCGAATATATCTCATATAAAAATTTGATACAGAAAATTTTAGTAAACATCTGCTATCTATATGAAAGTGTTTAATTCGAAAGGACGATTATAACCTGAGATATTTAGCATTCAAGATTGGGACATTTTTTTATGCTCTTGATGACATCACAAGCTTTTGTGAAAAAGTGAAAAATCTATTCTCAAATATCTCGAGAAAGAAAGGTTGGATTAAGATGAATTGAAAACTGGCATTCACCGTTTTTCTCTTCTTTCATATGAACCCATTTACAAATGCAAGCGAACAAAAGGGGGCCATTTTTTACAACGTTGAAAGCACATAACTCCACAAGGAGAAGAAAGTTTAACGCTAAACTTTCAGTGGTAACTCAAGACATAAACCTCTTTCGATTTCTTGTATACAATAAAAACATCTGCGGGAATGTACCTTTAATCATGTTTATCTCTAACACTCAAAAACCTTATAAAATGCGAAGCAAGACGTTGAAATAAGAGTCAATAAAAAGTTATAAGTCTTTTAGAAACAGCGGGTAGTTTATTCATGTAAAAATGATTTGGGCTTCTAAGTACGTGCTGTAACTTTCAGTTAACAAGACAGTTTGCACTGGTGGTAAAGTATGGTCATCGTGTATGAAATGTAAACAAACATGCCGCGCCAAAGACTTGCTATGCGACATTGTTAGCGATGATTGTAAAGAGGGCTGCGCATGCCCAGAAAATATGGTGGAAACAGAAAACGGAACATGCGTATCACAAGCGTCTTGTCCATGCTATCATAACGGTAAAGAATATAAGGAAGGCGGGAAGATTAGCAAAGAGTGTAATACTTGGTAAGAGGCTATAAAAAATGTTTTGATTTTACCTAATTTTTCACAAGGCAGAGGTACACCCTATAGATTTTGTACATAAAATTTTTCTACTTTTTAATATTTCATAAAACTTTCTTTTATTTAGCACATGTAGCAAAGGTGAATGGAAATGTACAGAACTTATGTGCCCAGGTACGATTTTATTGAAGAAAAATCTCTATAAGAATTTCTGTTAATATTTTAATGGTTTGGACACTATCAGAAAAAAGAATTATGCGAAAGATACTTCTTCTCAGGGTCTTGCTTTTTTCAACTTGAAAACTTATTATTTTGTTCTAAAAATTTCATACAATTTCAGACAGTTTATAAACACAACAACAATGACGACGAACATCATTCATGAGCCAGAAAACTAAGACTATTGAAAGCTTCATATCGTGAAATTTATATTTAGTAGTAGTTTCTTTAACGATTGTACTTTCTAGCTACTTGCTCCGTTTTTGGAGACCCTCATTACCAAACGTTCGATGGGAAAATGTTCGATTTCCAAGGAAAATGTGGGCATATAATGCTAACAAACAAATGTTCAAATGTAAATGGCACTATGAGTTTCCCACTGGACGTTGTTGTTCAGTCTTCAACATGTGGAAGCCAGGAAGTCACTTGTGTAAGAAAAGTAAATGCAAAGATCGGAAATACAGAAATTACTATGACAAGAGGAGAAAAGAAGATCGTATTAGTTGAAAAAAGCAGTCGACTAGAAAACGAAGATGAAGTTGAAGTTTATCAACATGCTGGAGCTTTTGTACATATCGTATCCAAATTGGGTGTTTCCCTCTTGTGGGATAATGGTACCCGATTGTACATCACTTTGCAACCGCACCTCAATGGGCGTGTGTGTGGTTTGTGCGGAAACTATGACGGAAGTGAAAAAGATGACTTTTTAACATCGCAAGGTGATATTTCCGGTAACCCCGTGGATTTTGGTGACTCATGGCGATCGCAAACAACCTGCCCGCTTACTAAAGACGTATTGGATACTTGTGAAAACCGAAAACATCGACTTGATCCTTCTAAACGGGAATGTTCTGTCATAAAATCGGATCTTTTCAAGTCATGCCATAGCCTAGTCGATCCAAAACCATATTATGACAGATGTGTTTACGATGCATGTGGTTGCGATAGCATTGGCGATTGCGATTGTCTGTGTTCAGCAATAGCAGCATACTCCAAAGAGTGTATGAATGATGGCGTTTACATAAATTGGAGAAAGGGTCACAGAATTTGTGGTTCGTAATTAGCTACAATAACGCTTTTTTCATAAACGTTTGTTGCCCCAAAACCTAAAAAAAAATTCTTGTTTTTCTTAGAAAAAGAAATGTGTTGCCCAAACAAAAATATGACCTTCAAAGAAAAGGTTCCCGCTTGTCCGAAAACTTGTAAATACCCGAACGGTAATCCACATTGCCCGACAAAATACGTTGATGGTTGCGCATGCCCAAAAGGGTTCGTTCAAAATATAGACAAAAATGGCGAGTTACATTGTGTACATCCAAATGATTGCAAAGTTTGTATGTTCAATGGTACCAGGTTCTTGGAAGGAGAGAAAATTTTACACGATTGCCAAGAATGGTACAATAGCTTATTGTTTTTTACCGTTTTATTTCCTTGAAAGACTCCAGTTAGTTGTTAACAAAAAAATGGGTTTATCAAAACTGCTTAGCAACTAATTTTTTTTTTCGTTTTCTTCCAGTACTTGTAAAGATAAGAAAATGGTTTGCACTGGTCAAAAATGTACAACTCCACCACCCACCACCACAACTACCACGACAACAACGACGACAACTACTACCACAACAACAACAACGACAGAGGAACCGACAACAACTACGACTACAGAGGAACCGACAACTACTACGACTACCGAAGAACCAACAACTACAACAGAAGAACCAACCACTACGACAACAACCGAAAAACCAACGACGACAACAACAACAGAAGAACCGACAACAACTACGACTACAGAAGAACCAACGACAACAACAACAGAAAAACCAACGACAACAACAACAGAAGAACCAACGACGACGACAACAGAAGAACCGACAACAACCAGTAACTTATTTTTAATATGTTATTTTGTCGATATATAAACGTTTGGATATAAAAATTTTTCTTTAGAAAGAGAAGACCTTTTTATTGTCTTTGTGGTATTTTCATTTCTGTATTAAATATTAACTGAAGGGCCTTCTTTCTTTTCTCATTTTTAGCGACAACAACAACTACTACTACTACACCAGCACCCAGTAAGTGCTTTGTTATTCATGGTTTTTGGTAAAAATATCTTACCATCTATTTTGTATTGTGACAAAAATCACGCTGCCTAAATCACACCCGTTAATTAACCCTATTCAGCCGAGGTCTGAAGGGGGTCATTTGCCCTACCCCCTCATTTTGACCCATTGGCTTTTGGCAACGGGGGAGGAGTCGAGCCGAAAAAGTTCTTTTATAGATTTGCTCCAAATAAAAAGTTATTAAAAGCCACAAAAAGTTACCTCTATATCTATAGTACAACGGAAACTATCAGAAAACGTTTAACAAGTGATAAATTTACCCTCCTATCTGGCCTGAATAGGGTTAAAAAAATGCTAGGGTTAAATATGGTCATCATCATCATTATTGTCATTAATTACCATTGCCATACTTATACTCATCATTATACTCATCATCATCATTCTAAACTTTATTCTGCATTCATTCACTAATGTTTCAATTGCTGTCATTTCAGAACATTGCGTTTATTCTAATGGTACACACAATATTACAATGCCTGTAAGATTTTTTCAATTCATTCTTTTCGATAATTCAATTCTATTCTTCGCTATTTCTATCTATCAAATATTTCTTTATGAAACTTGCAAAAGTTGAATTATTGTTCATTATGACATTACAGATTGGCAAGGTGATACAAATCGACGAATGCAACAAACGAAAATGCGTGCATAAAAATGGCACCGACCAACCAGAGATCGAGCTCATTGTAACGACTTGCGAGGAAATAGAATGCGAAACTACTTGTGTATGTAGTTCATATTTCACACTGGTAGTTGCAATAACAACATTGAGCACGTCGACAGTAAATGGGAGATTAGGACAACATGGGTTCTGCTCTAAGAAATTTTTGGTTCTTCTGATTTTAATTAAGTTCTTTTTACAGTTGAGACCATTAATTAATATTGTCAATGAGCCAAAGACTAGAGTTCGAATTCGAATTCATATAAATCGAATGTAAAGAGACCAATAGGATTCGTTCCGTTTATTCGTATTTTAGGAGTTCGAAGTATAATAGTGCTATTAGTTGATGTGTTTCAAACAGCGGCTTAAAATAAAAAAATTGTGATTTAGGATACGCCATTGAAATTCCGATCAGTATTGGTAAAGGTTCCCGGAAAATGTTGCAAGCAATGTAGTAAGTTGTCACTCTTTTCATGTTATTGGTAACTATTTATTTTTTCAACTATGTGATAGATATGCTTGCGTCATATATCCTTACTAAAAACGCGATTCAAATTCATTTAATAGAAAAGCCTGAAGAGATATGTAAAAATCCGAACGAACTGCCATGCGCAGTGAACACTACGATGAAATGCGTTCCAAGAGACTGGTTTTGCGACGGTAATCAAGATTGTGGCAACGGGCGTGACGAACAATGTTGTAGTATGTCTGCTATTTCTTTACAATTTGTCCTCATTAGAAACAACTAGCTTTTCTATATTCCTTTATTAGCTCTCCTGTGTACCGCCTTCTCGCGTCTACAATTTTTTAAAACTTTTCTTCTTTCAGAGAAGTGTGTTCCACCAAAGATTCATTCACACTGTGCTCCAGCATGCGAAGCTAGGTGTCATGCACTTAGAAAATGTGATACAGTTATTGGTGTAGAGGACTGTGTTCCAGGTTGTGTTTGTCCAAATGGAACAATATGGAATGGAACAACTTGTGTACCACCTTCCGACTGTAATTGTCGTGTCAATGGCAAAATATATACTGTAATGCATACTTTGTTAGTTGTTCAAGCAAAAAAAAATTAACTTTCGCAATTAAAATGCTAAGAAATATTTTAAGGACTTTAAATTTACAAATGCTGCGTAAGATCTAAAATTACTGACGTGAAAAGCAATCTTCAAGACTTTCTAAGCAAGTCTTCGGTCAATAGTTCAAATCATTGTGAATATGTTTCATGTAAAATAATACTTGTATTTGAAATTTCTTTTTTAGCCAAACGAGGAATTCAATGACCCGAATAAGACTTGTTC
Source organism: Cladonema radiatum (assembly GCA_025330745.1). NCBI lineage: Eukaryota > Metazoa > Cnidaria > Hydrozoa > Anthoathecata > Cladonematidae > Cladonema > Cladonema radiatum. The sequence goes on along the minus strand of JANSTP010282035.1, from coordinate 3,793 downwards.
CGTTTGTAAATGTCATGACAACAAAGTGACATGCGCACCGAAAAAATGTCCAGAGTTGGACTGTCCCGTAAGTTTATTTTCTTGATTTCTTTCCTTTACAAAAAACGTGCTTACCATCATTTCTGACTAATTACGATCTTTTTTATTTCATTTTCCAGGAAGACGAACAACAAGAAATTCCAGGAAAATGTTGCAAGCAATGTGTGACGGGTAATTTTTTTCTTGATTTTGTCAAGAATTACGTATTTTAAGAAAAAGCGTTTCTTTTGAGGATGCTACTGTCACAATTTCTTATATTCAAATCATGAAAGGGAAAATTTATTCGTTCAAAAAAATTTATTATACGTTTTTCATTAAATCATATTTCATTTTTATTCATCAGTAAACACGCAGCGAATCCTGTCTTTCTAGTTTTATTTTGGATTTCGCGATTTTTGCAATAAAATGCGATGTGGGCACATATTTTGTTTCATAGTAACTAAATGCTTGAGTTAATTATGGATTTATAAGTTTATTTTTTCTTGTTTTCACAGTTATTACAGAGGGAACCACTACCGCTTCGCCTGCTCCACAAATAGGTAAACCAATTTATCAATGTTTACCTTCGAAGAACATGTACATTATATCTGAATAGTAGTATTGAAGCTAAAGTAGCACTGTTAGCTAAAGTTTTGCAATTTAAATAAATGATTTTAGATATTTGTTTACAATTCCATTCCAAGTGTGATGTTTTGAATTTACGAGAAGCTTTTTGAGGAGTTCTTTTAAAATTTTTTCTTAACGACTTTGAAAAATATCCAAATATTTAATGTAAATTAAAGAAATTCCACTTAAATGACGTTGTGACTTTTTTTCTTTTTTTTTTTTGCATTAATTTTCAAGGAAGTTTTTTTACCGGTGTCGGTAGCGAACTATCGCCTTTTCTATGTACCTGGAAAAAAAGAATAGTTTTCAAATGACCTAGGCTTTCAAAGATGTCAAAAACTCTTGTAAACAATATGAATCAGCTATGTCCATATGCACCATAAATACACGTCAGAAGATTCTCTTCTTCAGTAGTGAATCAATTTGCCTTTGCGTTGTTCGTTTGGTTTCAATTAGTTTGCACTATGTGTGCTGGATTAAATTTAAGCACTTTCCCATTCAGAGAGTACCACTACAACATCGACAGTTTGTGATTGTTCTGATAGAAGACCCGTTGGCGTTTCAACATTTGCAATACCTGATTCTCAAATGACGTCATCGACGGATCCGTTAGTAAATACACCCGGATCTAGATACACTGGACCATCTCAAGCTCGTTTGAATCTTGTCCAAACGAGTAAAGGCGCTGGCTCATGGCAACCGGCTGATAATGAGGGAGCGCTGGTGATTGAATTCAATAAATTAGAACATGTCAAAGAGATGAGACTGCAAGGCTCACCCATCGAAAATAAATATGTTCAAAGATTTTTCATACTGTATAAGAAAGATGAAGATGGCGAATGGATAGGATTAAAAAGCAAAGTAAGTTTTTCTAGGTATTTCAGGCACGAGGGAAGCTTATTTCCGCTGGTACGGCGAGAGTAGAGAGAAATACGTGTTGGGTGTGCAGCGGGTCATTTGCAGGTGGGGTTTGGGGGACGCTCTAATGCCCCGGAATATGCACTGTTTTTCAGCATGTGGTATTTTTGAGTCTAAAATCTGCAAAAAGAAAATATTCAGTCCCACGATTCTCAATCAAGGAAAAAAGTTATTCTTAAATTCATATTAAAATAACAACTTAATGTTACTTTGTTTGCTCGCCAGACCCTAGTAGCCCTATTATATTTGGGTAACTATTCTAACGCCCTGTCAGTTAATGTTTATTCAAAAAAATGCTGTGCACCTAATCTTAATCCTAGTGAAATTTTCTGCACATTTTCTCCAAATTTGAAACAAAAATATTTTAAGCATACAGTAGTCTGTTAAAAGAAATTTTAGGGATCTGGGGTTACATTTTTGCTAAAAACTAGCAACTACGAGTTTTAACTTGCTAAAAAACGATTTTCACTAAAGTAAATTATAATATCTCA
>JANSTP010282034.1:0-32061 GCA_025330745.1 Cladonema radiatum | reverse complement strand
CTCCGGGCCTAAGGCGGTAAACTAATACTACAAAAAAAAAAAAAAAAAAAATCCTTTTCTAAAAAATACACAAATAACAATTACTTGTGGAAATACCTGAATGGACATTAACAATTAAAAGTTTTGATAGTCAGGCTTGTAAGGATTGACTACTTGCATCTCCCAAATTCATTCAAGAAGAAGACTTAAACAATACCGCTAGGATAAACGAAGGAATAAGCCACCTAATTTACAAACACTTTTACAGAAATCCACTACAAAGTCGTTCAATGAAAGAGAGACAGAGAAACAAACAAACAAACAAACGAAAAAAAAGAAAAAAAAGGCACTGAAAATGACAAAATAAAACTTGAGACAGACGATAAGGGCTGGTGATTAGAGTGATTTGAAGAGATCTAGAAAGTGAGACTTTAAGCTGTTTTTCAAGGAAGTTTTTGTTTTTATTTCTGACACTGAGGGATTATTATGAATGAAATCGTTCCGAATTTTAGGCAGAGTACCTCTTAAGGAAGTAGTTCCTTGGCATGTTAATTTAGTTGCTGGTGTTTTAAAAAACTTTAAGAGTCGTTCGTTTCTAGTGTCACTATGGACTTGGAAAAACGCATTTAGAGTAGAGGGAACATGTTCATTGAAGATATCAAAATAGCTCAAAATAGCCGTTTTAGAGCATTCAAAATCCAAAAATTTTTCTGTCGCCCAACCATGGTGGCCAACACTGGTGCTCCCCAGATGAAATTTCGTAGCTACAGCACTGGGGTTATAGAGATTTAAACCTATCTCTTGGCGAAATCTTTGTTTAATTTCCTTTTCAAGATTTGAAATGTTAATACTTTTTTTCACCCTTTTTTTACTTGTTGGACTCATGTGGTTCCATAAAGTCTGACTCACAATCATGGGCTGACAAGATTCCTGTGTTTCGCTTTTTGCTTCAAAAGAAACCCTCTTCTCTTTTTCTTGCTTTATGTGCAAATTTCTCGTAATGTTCTTGATTTTTCTCTTTTGTGATGATGAAAATGTAACTGTTTCTTTCCTTTTGTTGTTAAGATCCTTTAACTTCTTTCGGTATTTTGCCTTTGCTAATCTATGCTTTTCACAATACTCTTCTTTTTCTTCCCCATCCATGCTTCTTCGGAGAGCTGCTGCACCATTTGTCTTGTTTTTGCTTTCTCTTTTCTTTGCTTTCATGGCTTCATGCTTTGCTTTATCCTTATACAACTTTTCTCTGACTTTCCCTGATCTTTCTGTGCTGTTCATGATCTAATTGTATTTATTTACTACTGACAAGAAGCTGACAATGAAATCCTATTGACTAAATCAAGTTAGAGTTAATATTAAAAAAAAAGTGTTGCGGAAAGGACACGGTGTTGTGGAAAGGGCATTTCTTTAAACCATAGTCATAAGATATACAGACATAGTCAATGTGATTTTTCTAGTGCCCAGATTCCCGAACCTGCACAAGCATTTTGAAGTGAAGCTGCGGTGACTAGACGAAACTGTGACACTTTGCCAAAATTTAAAATGTGTGTCAAAAGCCTGATTTATATTGGTTAAACGTTATTTGTAATAATCTTTGGATGGGTCTGAGTGTCTCATGAGAAGATTTTACTCAGTATTTTATGTAAAGTTAGATACTTGTAGGTTTTTCATTTCAAGTAAATAAATGGTATTACTTATTACTAGGTAGAAAATAAGCTAAGTTTAAGATTTTCTTGAGTCAGGGTTTTATATTGATTCTTAAATGCCGAAGAAAGTTTGTGAAACAATTTAACGTTCATAAATTTACTTCTTTCTCTACAGTAATCTTTCTTTTAAAAATAGACACTTTCTAAAAATTGAAATTTTTGCCAAATTCTGGGGGGGGGGGAGGGGCACGTGCCCCCCAGCCCCTCGGTAGCTATGGCCCTGAACCCTGAAGTTGAGAGCGTCTCAGCAACACCAATTCAGCCAGCAATAAGAGATTTTTTAGACAGAGATGACATTACAAGGCCTTGTCCAGATATGAAAAAACAATTAAAAACCCCTCAAATGGTGAAAAAGTATCAGCACGCTACCGTTTATCATCAATAAAAATTCTTTATAAAAGATTTGTAGCAGAAAATTCTTTAAAATGTTCGCTTGAACATTTTAGAACAAATATTCCTTTTTATATTGCCCAGCCGGAACCGAATGCTTGGGGAACATGCCTATGCAGTATCTGTCTCAACCCTGAGCTTAAACTAGAAGCACTTGCAAAAGCTATTAATGACAAATCAATTAAATGGGACGATTGTAAACATGTTGATCATATAGAGAATCTAATAACTAAGATTAACTCACTGAATTTTGAAAATGATATTCATTATGTTGAATGGTGCATGGTTCCAAGCCAAATGAGCAAGGCTGGGAACAAAGTCAGCAGAAAAATGTCTCTTTCAAGTAATTTTCCTGACTTTAGCTTGGTAAAAGAACTCCAGAAGCTCAAAGAGCATATTTGTCGTGCCGTCGCACAATATCGAGCATTCAAGCATGCTCGACTAGAAGCTTTAGATACAGGTAGATTGGTCTGAGAATGCAAGGATACGTCAAAGCAGGGAAGAAAAATCTGCCTATTACCATGAAGACCAAGTGAGTCTCCATGCAATGTATGTTTGGAGTACCGTAAATCCTCCAATAAACGCCCCTCTCTAATAAACGCCCCCCTTTAAAAGCAAAATACTAAATAGACACTCCCCTCTAATTAACGCCCCCTCTTATTAACGCCCCCTAAGAAGGGGCGTTTATTAGAAATATTACAAAAAATTTACGAAAATATTACAAAAAATTACAATATTACAAAAGATTAAATTCAGAAAAGAATATCACACTGAAATTTTTTAATAAACGCCTTGCTCTTATTAACGCCTCCCTCTAATAGACGCCTCCCTTCAGATCTGAAAAATAAAATAAACGCCCCGGGCGTTTATTAGAGGATTTACAGTAAGGATAATTGTTTTTCCTATACGTCACTCATTGATAACACTGATCACAAAGCTGCTGCGGTGATGATAAGTCTGGAACCACTTTTATCTCGTTTGATTGAAGATGGAATAAATTCAATCACAATAGTATCTGATTCCCCAACTTTCCAGCATCGAAATAAAAATCTCTTTTGGTTCGTGAAAACATTCTGCGAGGAGAGGGAAACTCCATTAAAATGGATATGCCTGGAAAGTGGTCATGACAAAGGATTGGCAGATGGTGTTGGCGCAACCGTTAAAAGTGCAATCAAAGATCTGATTGCTTATAAACCTGACACTCCTATGTATAACATTTTTGATTTGGTCACTAATGGGCTTCAAAACATGGTACCATCTATCATACTAGGCACATACAAATCTGAATATGTCAAGTTTTTGCATCAGAGAATACCAAATCTCTCAACAATAGAGGGAACAATGAAAATTCAGAGGATGGATTATGAAATCAGTAATGGAATCGTTGAAATGTATGCAAAATACAAATCATCTGATGATCCTATCAAGGTTAACTTGCAAGTGCCAACCGATCGCATAACAGCTGAAAATTCATCAGACAATCATGAAAGAATGCAAATTGCACTATTTAAGTTGTCATTCTTTTTAAAATTTTCAATCTTTTTTGATAGTAAAGTTTTAAAATGATATCTTTTATGTGTAGCTTTTAATTGTATAAATGCTACTGTAGTAAGAAAGATTTTTCTTTGATCTTTTTATAGCAGTCAAGGCTGACAACCATGATTCAATGCCTATGAGCAGACAGAAAAAAGATGAACAGACAGATCATTTACCAGAGGAAGATTCTTGGGTTGGCAATGAAGTAGTGGATGGTATTAAATATTTATTATTTTCATTTTAGACATCAGTTTTGAAAATACTTGTCGAACTATTACAGCTAAAATTTTATCAAAATTGATTTCATTTGACTATTTTCACATCACACTTTAGAACTGACAGTTAGAGACAACGAAAAGAAGTGTCAGTCAAAATGTCGTGAAGGTAAAAGGAAAAGCCATTTGAAGAAAGGTAATGAAACCCGTCATAATTTATTTGGCTCTATAAATAATGACTATAGAGATTTGATTTCTTTCCTTAAAGAGGCCATGTCATGGTTGGGTTTTTTCCATGATTACAACGGCTTTTCGGCACTGAATATAAGATCCAAAATTTTTTTCCGAAAACTGTCTAGTTTTTGAAATATATCCAAAAACGTTATTTACAGATCATTATTTTTAGTCTAAAAATAATAAAGTCGTGAATGAAGAAAAATACACAGCTTTTCTATGATTGGATTCAAAAACGAAAAGATTAAATTATGTGAATAATTTTTCAAAAAGAAAAAAATTTCATTCATATTTGTCATCGTTCAAATCATATTGCGAATAATTATGTAAACAGACACCTGTTTATTAGTGATAAATTATATTGACTGACAGTCACGACAATTTTTCGTTTAAGACAAAAAACTTATTTTTCTTATTTTTCAATGGGTAAATATTTTTAGAATAAAAAGTATCAAGTAGTGACTATCATCACCTGCTCTACCTGATTGGTAAAAAAACCAAACCATGACAGTGCCTCCTTAAGTATCTCTTTTATTCCCCATAGTGATTCAGGATTGCCAAGAATGTGTGGATGATGACAACATTGGACAATTCTTCTGTGTTTATTTTGATGAAGGATGAGTTTGGGGGCGTTTATTAAAGGTATATAGTAGTATAGTAATAAACAGGTGCTATTCAACATATTATTTTTTTACCCCCTTTCACATGCCGGTTATAGGTATTTGCTGATGATAAAGGGAGTCCAGCAACAGAAGTGGAAATAAAATTTCTTCACTACACAGCAAATGAGTATTTGGATTTCCCGAAAAAAGATGATACCAAATTAATTGAAGCAAAATATTTGATGATGGGACCTTGCAAACCATCTGAAGTTTCCAGGCGAGGCTACCAATTCAAGGAAGATAGTATAGCTGTTGATTGTTATAAACACATAAAGAACAAACAAAAAGAATAGAAAATTTGTTACGATATATTGAAGGATTGAACGGTATATACTGAGGGACTATTCTGACTTCATTGCTTCTAATAGCATCCATTTTCTTTATTCATTTATTTATTAGTTTATTCTTTATATTATGTTTCTATCGAAACCATAAAACAGGCTACTAAAATGATGTTATGTTATGTTATGTTAATGGGAAAAGCGGTTTTATGACAAAAAAATATATTAAACTAATACAACCTTTGAGCTCTCTCTGCCATGAGCTGGTCCAAAGGAGTATGCTTTTAGTTCATTTTCTGTTAATACATGTAATACTGATGTATCTAAGTTTCTTTTTCTATTAACTAAACAAATTTTATTTACAACATTATAAATCACTACTATATATCACTATATAATGCAACTCTTTTCCTCCATTCAAACTGCCAATCACAAATTTGCTTTGCTGCCAATTTTCGAATAACTTCAAACTTTTGTCAAATAAATGTTACTATAGTAGATCATTATGTTCCTGCAAATATGAGAGTATATCATTTCATGTTAAAGTAGTATTGTAGGATAAAAAACGTAAAAAAACTCTGACTAAGCACGAGAGCGAACAAAATAAAACGACTATTGATCAATGATTGCTTCTTATTGCACAACTGAAAATTTCCAACGAAATGTCCATTCCGCAACAGACCAAAGTTTGGAATCTCTTGAATGTTTCTCTCCTTTTTGATGGCTCAATGACATTTTTACTTGATAGGTATTTGGTTTCATGTACTTAGTTTCAGAATTTCTGAAGAAATATAAATGTTTAAAAATTTTTTTGTTAGCACAGGATTATTTTGTTTTGTTTTTCTCAGAATTGTCCTTTCCGCAACATGCTTGAATATTTTAGGTTACCATAGTCAGTATTTATTGGTAAAGTCTGCTCAGATCACATGCACTAGAGTTCAAACCTAAAAACTGGGATAATAGATATAAGATTTTCTCATGGAAACAAAATTTAAGGCTAGAGACTCTTTCTTTGATATTTTATACAAATTTCATATGTTCTTTTTGTAGGAGCATTTTATGACCGTTATAACTGTATTTTTTGGGGGCAGAGCTCAGTTTTGTTGAGATGGATTGATAAAGCTCACTTTCCATCATAAAAACTATAGAAAAAGACAATTTTAATTTTCAATTTTTTCTGTACGTTGCGAAAAGGACATGGTACAACTTTAAGTGGTTATTCCCATCACCTTTATCAAGATTCCTAAGTTTGGAAAAAAATTTTTCAGAAAGAGGAAAAGTTCAAAGACTACGTCAAAACTATTAAAGACTACATCGCCAAAGGTTATGCAAGAAAACTTAGCAAGGATGACAGCATCAAAGTAAAGCCAAAAACCAATTGCGTTCCGCATCATGGCGTGACAAATATAAACAAACCCAACAAACTGAGAGTAGTTTTTGACACAACTGCAAAATTCAACAATGCTTGTTTGAACGACAACCTCCTGTAAGGACCTGATCTATTAAATAATCGTGTATCTATCTTGCTACAATTTAGACAGGGATAGTATGCTATAATGGGGGACATTGAAGCCATGTTCCACCAGGTTTATGTCAAACGAGATGATTGTGAAACACAAAATTGACGAGTTTGTCATGAATATGGATATTTTTGGTAAATGGAACTCACATTGTTGCGCTAATTAGGCATTACTAAAAACGGTGTCTAATAACCAGTTAGCTCCACAGGTAGCAGAAGCCATATTAGAGCGAATTTACGTTGATGATTACCTTGATTCGTTCTCATCAATGGAAGACGGTCAGCAAACCACATTGAAAGTAAAAAATACGCTTGAATTAAGTGGATTCAAACTGACAAAATTTGTTTTAAAAAAACAGAAGTTACTTCTCCCTGTCAAAGAAATGCAGGAGCTACGGAATAAAATGTTACAAAATATCAGCTTAGATTTGACTGAAACGTCCATTGAAAGGGCTTTAGGAATATTATGGGAGGCAATTAAAGATACTTTGAAAATTAAAGTAATCTATGAAAACAAACCAGACACAAAACGAGGTATTCTCAGTTACATAAGTTCCATATTCAATCCCTTGGGACTATTGACAGTAATACTCCTAGAGCCCAAAGTAATCATTCAGGAGCTGTGAAAACAAAAAATTGATTGGGACGACCAAATACCGCCTAATGTCGCTTTAAAACGGAAAAAACGAAGAGAAAATGTGGACAAACTATCTTGTGCTGAAATACCAAGATGGTGCTACCACGATGACTAAACAGCTCTAATCTTCAAATTATAAAATTTGATCTAATACATGTATCGTTTGTAATCGGGAAAAACCATCTAGCTCCACTTAACAAACCAATGACCATACCTCGTCATGAACTAGAAGCAGCAGTGCTTGCGTCTCACTTGACGAATACCAAAGTAAAAGAATTGACTTTCAATATTTCCAAAATATATACTTGGAGTGAATTAACTGCTGTTCTCAAGTTAATCAAAAATGAACATACGAACTTTGAACCCTGTGTAATGCATCAGACTAACGAGATAAGTGAAAACACCGATGCTGGCGATTGGTATTATAGAAATACGAAACTGAGCGTAGTTGACGACTGTATTAGGGATATACGGTTATCTGAATTTTCAAGATATCATAGGTGGATACAAAGTCCACCCTTTCTTCACAAGAAATCTATCACTCACGAAGATTCAAAAGTTGGTGATAATTACGTTCACAATTTTTAAATAACATTAATTCAGTCGATGTGCAGAGGACAAAAAATAATAATCAAACTGTAGTTGCAAATACCTCTCAAAATCTTCACCCGCTAGCTAAATTCTTTACATGGGAAAATTTTTCTTCATGGCCAAAGTTAATTCGTTATATTGCATGGCTAATAAAATTAAAAAATTATTTGAGAGCATGTAAAAGAAGTTTACCCGAACCCTCTTTGAAATACTTCACCGTACAAGAATTGGAACAAAGCAAAAATTTTATCTTTCATATTTGTCAATGTGAATCATTCCCAGATGAATTAATCCAATTACAATCCGGTTTACCATTGCAAAAATCTTCACCCTTGATAAGATTAAATCCGTGTTTGGCAGATAATTTTTTACGTGTTGGAGGACGAGTGAAGCCTACAAACATTTCACTGAATTTAAATAATCAAATATTTAACGGCAAAAGACAAAATTTAGCAAAACTACTGTTACAGCACTATCGGGAAAAGAATTTATATTACGGGCGAGAACACACGTTAAAATTCATCATGACAACGCTACTGGATTTCTGCATGTTGCGTTTTTATTCGTAAACTTATATCCGGATGTCTTATATGCTAGAGAAATTCAACAAAACCCATTCAACCAATAATGGCAGATATACCAAAAGAGAGATAAGCGTATGGAGAAAAACCTTTCAAGTATTCTGGAGAAGATTAATTTGTAGATTATTTCGGGCCGCTCATCGTAAAGTCTCTCAGAAAAACACATTCTTTTCAAGCGACAAATAAAAGGTATGGAGTATTATGTTAAAACACACATGCTACTCATTTGGAATTGTCTATTGGTATGAGCACAAATGCATTTATTATGTGTCTTTGGAGATTTATTGCCAGGTGTGGGCATATAAAATTGATGAAATCTGACAACGCTACTAATTTTGTCGGGGCTGAAAAGGAGTTAAAGGAAATGTTGCGTAAATTCGATAACAGCAAAATTACGAACGAAATGAGCAAAATTGATATTGATTGGATATTTAACCAAACCAGTAGTCCTTTCATGAGTGGAGCGAGGGAATTAAATCCATTAAACGCGCATTACGTGCAATAACAAGAGATCGAGTTATTACTGAAGATAAATTACACAAATTTTTGTGTAAAATAGAATCTATTATTAATCAACTATCGTTAACAAATACGAGTGATAACGCAAAAGATTTCGATACATAAACACCTTACCATTTTCTAACTGGTTATCTTGTCACTAATCTTTCACAATGTGCAGAAAACCATTCAGACACTAATTTTAGGATAAAGTGGAAAAATGTGAAAGCATTAACCGACACGTTTTGGAACCGCTGGCGAAAGGAATACCTCCATACACTCGTTTAAAGAAAAAAACCAAACCAAAACTTGAAAACTGGTGATTTAGTTTTATTGTTGGAAAAATCACCCCATTCTCATTGGCCAGTTGCTCGAATTATTGAAGTCTATCCTGGTTCAGACAACATTGTAAGGGTGATAAATGTTCGTACTCCAAACAACGTCTTGATTCGTCCAGCTGCTAAGCTATTGCCATTGAAAATATGAATACGTGAATTTGATAGTACCAAGTTACTCGCTCACGAGGAGGGGCAAGGTTGTTGCTGTGCAACAGTTTTTTGAACAAGCCAATTAAATTCAATTGCGTTAGTTATATGTTTTTGTGTCGTTCCTATAGTCTTTTTTGAATGTGGCTTTTGACAACAGCGATATGTGTTTATGAAAGCATAAGAAAAAGACGAAATCTGAATGAAAAAACTGCTACACCGTTTAGTCACGGGCCCAGACAAATACAAATACATTGGAAATTCCATCTTTTGATGCAAACAAGATTTAAAAATGTTATCATCAAAGAAAATAGAAAGGAAATTTAGTGACAAAAAAAAATAAAAAAAAATGAAGCATTGATTGATATGTACGAGGAAAACCCATGCTTTGGGATATATACGATAAAAGCTACCAATTACAAGACATAAAAGAAAGAGCAGTAAGTGGAACTGCAGATGCTTTGGATTTGTCAGAAAGTGAAGTGATTTACTAACTCCCGAGCTGCGAGTTACGAGCTTAAATTAATATTGCCAGTTGCTCTTTGTTTTACGAGTTACAATTCTATTTAGCGAGTTACGAGTTGCGAGTTGAATTTACTCTTACAAGTGTCTATTTTATGCATTGTATTTTATTGGTTGAAAATGAAAGATAAAGACTTCAAAACGAGACGGAGAATAAATTTATTCAAAAAAATTTGAAATGACACAATTGCTGGAAAGGTCTTTTGGTATTTGCAACTAGACTCACTTATTTTTTTGTATTATGCCTCATTTAATTGCGGTTTTAGGCAAAAGCAGCAAAAGTGAAAAAGTTTTCTTCCAGCAAAAACTTCTTCTTTCAATTAAGAGGCTGATTATACATTTAAACCTCTGAATAGCCGACACCTGTGGGTCTTAATTAAAGTTTTGCTAAACAAAGGCAATTCAAAAATATGAAATTGTGAGCACTATTAGCTGTGACTTTATTCTAACACGCTATTTAAACGTTTTAGGAGTACAGGACAAAGAAATTGGCTATAACTAGTGTGGAAGCTACCCCAGCAGAATATGCATTTGATGGGAACAGACAAGTCATTGAATGATTAGAATGACAATGACTAGATTTTTTAGGTGTTTTCATTAACAAATGTGGGAGTTGGGATGAACATATTAGATTAGTTGAAAGCAAAATATCTTAAATCCTGGGAAGCTTATACAAAACTGCATGGTATTTATTTGAATTGCATGGTAGTTATTTGAAACTAACTATTTGCTTTTTCTGTAGCTAGCTAGGCATAGACATTGGTAGATGATCTTTAGGTAAGATTGACACCACAAACATTGGAAAAACCAATTGCAAGTTGTTAGATGGCTAGCTACAACCATGCACAAAAATTATGAGACAGTATCAAGCTTTTAATGTAAAAATTGGCGCCACAAACCAATTTTTCAGTTTGTCTCAAATACTTTTGAACCTAATTGTCTCTGAATTTTATTTTTTGCATTTTTGAGCTCTTCCGAGGGCCAAAACCATGACTTCTACCTGGAATTTAGTGTCAAAGACTGTTTTGCTGGAATTGGATCCATTTTTAGAAATCTATTTCAAGCTGAAATTTGTGTGTTTTCAAGTTGGCCTAAATGTGTGCTTCATGTTAGAACTGATTTTACTGGTTCTAAGTGGACCTACCCCTTGCAAATTGGCTTAGAAAGTGGAAAGAGGATTTCTCTTAACATTTTTGATGGAGGCAAACAGTCCCAGTTTTTTGTAAAATGCAAAAAACTATTTTTAGAGACAACCATGCACAAAAATTATGAGTCAAAACGGATAGTTAATTAATTTCACAAACAGGGATTCATCCCGTGATTTATCTTTAATAGCCTTTGGCTCTTGAGTGAATGGGTGAAAACCACCAAACACCCATTTTAGAAATTTTTGACGACCTTCGATGTGGCATTACAGGGGATTGCGATTTCAAAAATGCGATTTCTGAGCTTCGCTGTTGAAAACTGACATGTTGAAATTTAAACTTAAGTCTGAAAACAAGCCAATTTCTCAGTTTGTCTCAAAAATTTTTGAACCTAATTGTAGGTATATAATTAAAACTCTCACAGTTAAAAAAATGCTTGAGGGCGGTGCTGAGGTCATCTGGATTTGGTAAAGAAAGTGAAGAGGACTCCAGATTGTCCAGACACCAGAATTGCTAGTTAAACAGAATCCTGATGCATAACTGCCATTATCATGCTAAGTATATATCTGTTTCTAGCTGAAAATTGTTTTAGTATGAAAGCAGCAATGTCAAGCAAACCGCAAGTGAGTTGCCGGTGAATGAATTTTTTACTGAAAGTGTAATAAAACGTTACGTTATATTATCTGCTTGCGCTCGCTTGACATTGTCGCTTTAACTGATAAGTATCGTATGCATTCCATATTATTTCTCTCAAAATGTTGGTAATGTTTCATGGCACCACAGTTAATCTGATAAAAATACCCAGTGTGAAAAGTGCGTTTGCTGTCGCACTCCAGATATGTTTTAAAGACGTACTTTTGAAGGTAAAGTCACGTCGCCAGCCCTTAATCTTATCACAAAGTAGCAGTGCCTGCCAGGTGTTTATAGCAAGATTATTTTTTGGTACCAATCCTAAATTAGAAGAAAAAAGCAGTTCGATAAAACTCAAAATTGTTATTATTTATTTGAGGCTCGCTTTTCAGTTGATAGACACTGATATAAAGTCATTTTTTAGACTAACTTACCATTTATATACTTTTAAATTCAGCAAAATAGACAGGACATTTTTGAGCAGCGTATGCGACGAGAAGCTAAAAGGTTTTGGTATTTCTCATGAAAACGTTAATCTGTGGAGTTGGTTTCACTTGTGATTAAAATTCATAAAAAAAATTCAGAACTCAAACCTCTTATATGAGTGAATCACAAAGATTTCGAAATCCAATTGACCTTTTGAATCATAAAAATGAGGTGTCAAGGACCCAAAAAGTGTAAATGTCAACCCAACTGCCTTATACTTGAGCTAATAATACTATAAATATTGGGCTAATGATACTATAGTACTATAAAAAGCAAAATAATTTATATTATCTTTCAAAAAGTGAGTAGATAATCTACGAGTTATGAGTTGCTTCCACGAGTTACGAGTTAACGAGAAAATAGGGAGTTGATCTGGAAAATAACAAGTTGCTCTATGAAAAAAACGAGCTGAATTACAGTATTTACGAGTTGTAACACAATTTTTACTAGTTGAGAAAAAATCCGTGAGTTGATACAAAAATCTACAAGTTGCTTTTGTTTCCTTTGTAGATACAAGTTGCAAATTGACATAAAAATATGAGTTGTCAATCAACAGTAACTAGTTGATCGTATTTTAACGAGTTGGTGTGAAGGAAATACGAGACTGGTATTTATTTTTGCTCCATATCTTGTGCTTCGCATCTTTTTGTCGTTTTAAGTTTGCACAATTGACATAATTTTAGGCCATAATTTAGGTTGGTATTTTTGGTTTTCAATCAATTTTATTGAAGCATTTTTATCTATAACCATAGCTAAAAAACATGGAAAGCAGTAGATGACTTGAAGTAGATCTAGATTCTTTTTACAAAACTTTGGACAGCCAGAGTCTTTTATTTTCCTATATGACAGAAATTGGGTACCTAGCTAATCTGAGGAAGGGCAGATTAAATGAAATTAAAACTAGACTTATTTTTTCTGCTCAAAAATATTTTATTTCAGTAATTATTGAGTAATTAAAAATGATGCTCAGAGAAAAATATTTTTCATACTGGTCAACATTCATTGGAACGTTTGGGTTAGAAAAGTACTTATTTAACATACTAAATATCTGCAAAATGAAGAATATCTAATGAAACTAGAAATTAAATGAAAGTTCTTAAACCATCAAGAAAATTTTTGCTCGAATTCCCATTGGAAAGCATCAACTCGTAATAAAGAGCAACTCGTGAAATTTCTATATCAACTCATAAATTTTGATGCACAACTAGCACCTCGCAACTTGTTAAATTAAACAAGCAATTCATTATAGACAACACTAACTCGTGATTTTATCTACCAACTAAGTTAAAACTAAATTCAACTCGCAACTTGCTTAACCAACACGTAACACGTAAGTTACTTTTCCGGTTCAAAAAAGATAGCTTACTATGTGCAAGATTTTATTTTGTCAATATATAAATTACCTATCAACTTAATTTGGCAGGTGTTTCTTTGAAATAATATGAGATTAAACTGTGTTGATCTCCGGAACAGTAAATTTAATCATAAAAAGTAAATTACGTTTCCATTTGTAATGATAATTAATTTCAATGTAGAGGTAAACTTGAAAAAGTTATATCTGAAAATAAGTGTTGGTCCGTAGTAATTCCGTGAAACAGTTTTGTTTGGTGCAAAAAGCACACTTTTTAATCAATCAAGCAAAACATACAATTCCTTGCCATTAGGTTGCCTAGGTTGGCTTTAGACATGACCCTGTGAAGTCTTGATTAAAGTCTTGATAGGTTCAAATGTCAAAATATGATTATATACTAGATAGTCAAGATATATACACTCTTAGTTAACTCAACAAATGTGCGTATTTCATATTATTGATGAGGCAAGGTGTGTAGAATTGGCTAAGCAAAGTTATTATTTCAAAACTCATATACCAAAGAAAAATTGCATTTAAGCTAATTTGTCTTCAATAACGATAAAGTAGCAGACATGATTCATAGTGCTATTTACCTTCTTTTTCTATAATTAAGATATGAGTTTATAAAAGTAAAGTAAGGGTTACGAATAGAGTTAGAATTCACAATGTCACATTGTTGAAGGAAATAGGATCAACGTATGGAATGAAGGTTGAAATAGGAGACAGATGAAAAAATGTGGGGATCAATAGTTTATTCATTTTATATATGCTTCAGGCATGTCCCTATGCTTGTGGTAGTTAGACTTCTTATTTCAAATGATTATCAATTTTTTTTTCGTATAATTATTAGACAAAAGAGAAGGAGATCTCCCTTTACACACCTAAAGCTTTATATAAACTTTCCCGACTTTCAATGTCTTCATCAATATTTTGGGCAGTGCTCAAAGTGT
Organism: Cladonema radiatum; assembly: GCA_025330745.1. Taxonomy (NCBI): domain Eukaryota; kingdom Metazoa; phylum Cnidaria; class Hydrozoa; order Anthoathecata; family Cladonematidae; genus Cladonema; species Cladonema radiatum. The sequence goes on along the minus strand of JANSTP010282034.1, from coordinate 17,666 downwards.
GGTAATTCTTGGATGATCTCAGATTTGGTGCAACATTAAGGGATGATATTCACTTAGAACATAAAACTTTTAAATACTTGAACAGAACTCTCATTAAGTTTTTTGCTGACATCTATCTTGCGATATCGCCTATCTCTTGAGACTTTTGCTCAATCAGGATTGAAATTTTATATATAAAAGTTTTGAGGGGAGCATTATTTACAATTTTTCCTCCAGAAACCATTAGATACTTAAATCACAAATGCGTATATATCCAAACTTGGATTTACGAAAATAGCTTATTCTGATCATTTTACAACACCTTTTGTTGACAAACTTTCAAACATAATAAAAGATTGTCATCAGGTATTCCGTTGTTGTTGTATAAAAAGGTGTAGATTGAATCAAGGAGTTTTAAATAAGAGGAGCAACAATTCACATGTTTCCTTTTGTTTTTGTTACTTGCTTCATTTGTTTCAAGAAAGTAATTAAAACGATGCTTGATAACAAATATTACTCAGAATTTTATCAACAACAAGTTTTGCGGAAATACCAACAACTGTCACTTTGAAATTAACTTTAACCAATAACTATACTGCCACAAAATATTTTCCGTTGAATATTTTAGGAGAGGATTGTTAATTTTTGTTTCTGTAATATAAATCGCTTTAGATCTCTTAAAAATGGAACAAATTTTCTGATAAATGAATCCAAAAACTTCTCTCAGAGAAGCGCATAGGAATTCCCTGAAATATATAGTGTGCGGATAGGCATTTTCTATCAAAGGAAAATCACTAAATTCTCACGGACAAAGGATTTCCTAAAATATAGCAAGAATCACTTTGTACGATTGTCGTCATTTATTTACCAAATACAGAATTTGTCGTAGAACGGTTTCATTGATGCAAAACAATTAGATTTTTTGCTAGTTACGAAATTACGTATATGGAACAAGTGGTTAAAAAATAATCAGTATTTTGTTAATTGCTTGATTTAAGAAATACATATTTATAACATGTATGCTTTAAGTGAGTTTTTACTCCTATTATTTAAACCTCCTTGATTAAACTGACTAAACTAACAAAAATCAATACCTTGATTGAGTGTAGTAAAAACAGCACAGAATCTAAATATTTAAAAAAACAACATTTTTTCACACCATCAGCTCAGTCAGGTTTATTGATATGAATCTTGACTCGTTATTTGGTTGCTGTCTTTGAACATTTAAAAACATTGCTATCATATTCATAAACTTAGCTGAAAAGGGAAAGGAAGTACCCACCAACTGGGCAACTTAATTTTACATGTGGTTTTACTTGATTTTACAAGAAGTCTTGTGCTTACATTTCTTATCGCTATTATCTTTTAGATAAAATATTTTCTTTTAATATTAACAAGTCAAAACACAGAAATTATTTCCATTAGCCCATCAAAATATAGAAGAGATTTTGATTTTTTCTTCAGACAATCAGCAACAACAGAGTTTCCAATTTCGTAAACTCCCTGACAACATAGACGTAACCTTACTTTCTTGGAACATTCCTTTACAACTCGAAAAGTAGCAATATTTTCTAGCCGTTCATTTAGTTCCAGTCGCGTTTTGATATGCGTAAAAAACAACTTATCTAGTCTACTGATTCATATACTCAAAATAATTAATGAAAGAAGATGGTACTTCCTTACCAGCATGAAATGTTACACATAAATAATTATAATACTTAACCAAACCAAACAGACAGATTTTCTTACTGTCATAACACCATTACAATCTTCATCCTTTTTTTAAGAGGCATTATTCTTATTTTACTGTTAGAATAGAATATATTCCTTTTCGACAACCCATACAAATATATCTCGTTAAATAGGTATATACAAAAAACATAAACGTATCAACATAAACATAAATATGAACATGTAATACCTTATTCTGAGACCATTACTATATCTAGGGAGCTGAGGGAGAGAGAATCAAAAAAGGCAATGCCCTGAGCTTAAGAGCCTGTGTAAAAAAATGAAGTAAAATAAAATAATTAAAACAAAAAAAAAAACTGAAAAGTTGATCTTTTAACCAAATCTGCTAAAGTTCGTGGGTTGAATGGTAGGGTGGGTGCGTGGATTGATAAATTTCATGGGTGCATGGGTTCTTGGGTTTAAGTTTTAGTGTGGGTCAAAGCAAAGCGTTGGTAATACTCAATTGGGTGTGTGTCTAAATTGAGCATTGGTTAATGGGGGCTTTGGTAAATAATGAATAGTGGTCTGGTTAAGCTAAGGTGAACTCTATCTTATAAATGCCCTCAAAGAAAAAAAAAGAAAATGAAAGACGAAACCCCGCCACTAAAAAAGCTGTCATTCATTCGAATTGATTTTTGAATTTCTGATGATTGAGGCTTTTTTTTAGCCAGTTTTTAAAGTCACTTTTTTACTGTTTTTTTAATGACTAGAGTTTTCTGTTTCACTTTTGCTATATTGATTTAGTGAATTTGAAGAAACATGTTTAGAAATTACTTTGAAAAAAGACTTGGGTATGTTTGATGCGGTGAAGTTAATGAACAGTCACAAAATTGATCATATTGCTATCGAATCGAAACTTCCACGGCTGTTGTGGGAAATGGTGCATTGTTTATTGACAGGGAGAGCTTGACAAACAAGAAAGATATCAGGGGTAATTACTTGGAGATGGGAAGCGTACAAGACATCAGTGACGTCAGCGAGAGATATAAATGACAAAATGAGGAGCTAGGAGCTTGCCAGCATTTCAACGACAAATAATAGTCATATATCCTCCAAATGTCCAATGTACTTCAAGAAAATAAAATACCTTCACTTTAACAATAGGTCGTGTCATGATATCATACTCATTTCCTAAAATAATATTGTCAAACCAGCTTCCAAAAGTAAGAACATACGAGAGTGTAAAAGAAAATATTCGCTAAGAGTTAGACGCCGGTAAGGGCTCCAAAAAATCAACATTTGAAACCAAGTTAAATCCATCGAAAATGGTTCTTACTCAGTAACGTTTTATTCTGATGGTGATTATGGAAGTTCACTGAATTGTGATTTTACATTCAACTTATTGAAAAATCCACCATTATTTTCACTTGTGGTAACATTTAAAAATACATCAATAAAAGTTAAAACCTCTTCGCCTTAACCTGCATTTTTGGGTCCAGTTTTACTAACCCACAAATGAAGCGAAAAAAAGTGATAAAGTTGCTCAATAAATTGATTGAGGACTGCCCTGGTTTGTTGCCATTTTTAAAAGATTGTTGGATGTGACGGAGGAAGTTGAGCTTCCCTTCCGAGATACTTTTGCTTTGCTCAAACCATGCAAAACAAAACATTAAAGAAAAGCTGAAAGATCTTGTAGTAGCTGATGCTGCATTGAGGAAGAAAATCTACAGTCAGAAATTTGGGAATGAGTTCACCGTAGGGCTTATTTATGCTGATATTATAGAAGATTTTGATAATCGTCTCACTCAACTCAACAAGGGTTGGGAAAAAGATCAAAGGTTGCAACAGTTCAGTCAGTATTTTCAGGTCAATAAAGCTTACCAATTTCGCTGCCACCTTATTAAAGATGTTGTTGATCAATCTCGAATTTGTGACACTGCCAATCTCTTCTCAACAAATTCAACTGAAGCTGTTAACTCAGTTCTGAAAAGCTGGAACACCTCAAAAAAGGATTCCTACTGATTTGCTGTGCCATATGAGAGGCTGCTAGAAGCACAGAACAGCAAACTTATCCAATCATTCACGGGCCTGGACAGCTCATACGAAGTTTATCAGAAATTTTCAAAATACCAAATGGAATTCACGGAGTATGCATCTAACAGCTCCAAAGAAGAAGAGGAATTAAATGCATTATTTTGCAATATCATCGTTGACAAGAACCGGTACGAGAAGTTATTGAGGTAAAAAGCTGGCAAATCAGGGATCGATAATGCTTGTAAAAGTTATTTAGTCAACCCTCAAGTCCACCTATACCTTTCTCTTCAAAATGCCCCACAGATTCCCGGGAATCCGCGTCCATTCAACCCACATTATCAATGACTGCAGAGAATGATTTCCCCTTCTATCAGCAATTCAAATCTATTGAACCACATACATCCCTAGAGATTGTGAAAGCAACAGTCTCCAAAGCACAAGCAATTGTTAATGTTGGGCACATCAAACAAGTTTTCCAAGAAGGTTCTCGCTTTGTGAAGAGCTCCAGCAACAAAAACCCACACCAAGTGAATATATAAAGTGGAAATATTACCTAAGATTGCCAACACTAAAAACATGAAAGATATTGCGCTCACTCTGTGGCTGTTGCCATTGAAGAAAAAAGTATCCACTACTTTAAAAGAAGCTACAACTCGAGTAACATAACATAGTTAAATCACATTGCGTTTTCTAATATTAACTCAGCTCTTAGTGGGAGAATGATGTCTAAGACCCTTCGAAAACCTATGCAGGTAGTAATTGCACCAAGCACAAATCATTCACAGAGTACTGCAGGACCACCGGCAAAGAAACAGCACGCCGCAGAAGCCATAATTGAGCCATCTCTCGAGAATAAAACTGCTTCTGTTGTTGCATCTCAAACACCACCATCAATACCATTACCCCAAACCGAGTTGAAAAACAACCCTCACTCAAACACAGAGATAAGTATTTCACCCATATTTAAGCCTGTTTCAGCTTTCACCATTTATACGTCTGAGTTTTCCCACCACCCCAGCGGACACTTGAACATTTTTTGAATATTCAAACAATGTTCAAATATTGTTCAAATAAAAATATTCAGGAATCTTACATTTTGGGAACCCCCAAAAACATTCCTATAAGAATATTCATAACATATTCAAAAATGGAGTGAATCTGCATATTTTTGAATGATATTGTATTACATTTGAATAAGTAATAAATCGGACACAGACAAAAATAAAAGTCAATTATATTGGAAATGAAACGGTTTCTATTCTTTTCCTTTTCAGAGCAATACAATTGTAATTCTATCAATAACTATCAATTATATCAATATCGTTGTGACCGTCAACATGTTAAGTACGCCACTCTCTCGAACCAGTATATCCTTGTGCCCTATGAGGAAATATAGTAACTGTTACAGAATATATTATTGAAAACAATCGACTGGAACGAATTTCCACCCGCATTTTTTGCTCTTTCTCTCACTTTTATTCTTTTTAAATAAACTATAAAAAAGCACTGCATACCATAATGCTCCCATTATGCACCCTACCCTCGAAAAAGCGCTCGCCCTGTTGTTGAAATCGTTGAATAAGCACACCCTTTGAATAAGAAACCACTCTTCCAAATTTAGATTGGAATTTTAGACGAAAACATCAACAATATTCAGACCAAGGAGAAAAGAGCTCCCCAACACTGGGGGAGGGCGGCTGATTAAATCCCGCTTCCATAAATCCTGAAAAAGTTATTATTTAAATGAAACTTTATACAGTACATATTCAACCCATTAGGAAGACAGGAAGGCCAAAATCGATCTCCATTGAGGAAAAGATCTTCATTCCACAGTTTGGTATGCTGAAATTGAGCGAAATCCCTAAATATATACTTGAAATGCAAAAAAGTCGTGAAAGAAAAGTTGCCTAATTGTTGATCTAGTAGGGGAGCTATAAACAAAAACCGAAAGGATGAGGCGAAACTGGGAAGGCCCCCCTATCCCACACAGACACACCTTGGTCTGAATAGGATGAATGAAAAGAAAGTAAAATTACCAAAGAAAATATGTGAAAAACAGCAAAGTTTTTCATTTGTTGCGAATCAAAAAGAAACAGGTGGACAAGATATCTTTTTCTTAAATATACGTCTACCTCGTATAAGTGTCCACCAAAGAACATCATCAATTTGAAGGGCGCATAATCTACACATTATGGTACGGAAGAAATTGCATCCATTCCACCTGATGCTTCTTTAAATACGAATGTAAGCTGTCCTTCTTACAGAAAATACTGCAAAAAAAGTCTAATTGCCTTTTGTACGCCAAAAAATTCAAAAATAGAAATTTTCGATAAGAAAATAAATCACGGAAATAAGCGCTCAAATTTTGGGTAGGTATAATTTTGCATAATAATATACACTTACATTCTGATTTCAGCCTGACGGGAAACTTTCACATACGGAGAAATCATCTAAGGTAAAAGGAAACATAAATGCGATGACATCATTATGACATTGGTATTCTTGATAACCAAACATACGAAGAGGCTGTTCCGTTGTTCCGAGAATGCAATCAGTAAAATTGTAATTTGAAAGTAAATTGAGGACCAATGCATTTTTAAATTTGAAAAAAAAATTAAAACCAGCTAAGATTTATTGAAGTTTATTCTACGTTCATCATTCATTCTTTTAACCCTTATAAGACCGGAAAACCTGAACCGTTAAAAGACTTTTACTACATGAGCTGAAACTTGTATGTGTTGATGCTTTAAGAAGATTTTTTGTCGTAGTAAACCACTTTTTCAAAGTTCTGAAAATTATTACGCATCAAAATTCCACCGAAATTCCAAATATCTCACCGATATAATTTCACTCAAACTTTTAGACGGCGAAAGTTTTGGTTGTTGATAATGTAGATTACAACAAGTATTTTTATGAATATTCTTCGATTTCAAAGAATGAAAATATTCAGAATTTTTTTTGAAATTTTTTTTGTTTGGTCCAGGACCAAATCATATCCCTTAGTGATGACGGGCAGGGGGCATTTTTTCCGGTCTCTAGAGGGTTAAAGTAGGTGAAAAATGAAAGGAAATTGTTTTTAATTTATCCTTTCAAGAAATAAAAATGTTAAATATGGTGGTATCGCAAATATGCAATACTCCAAATCACAACAAACACACAAAATTGAAAAAGTCACTTGAAATCATGACATCACTCCAACGGAATAAAAATGCAGTCGAATATTCAATGCAGCCTCGGAACATACAAATAAGAAATGCTACTGTACATATTAGTTTACCTGAACCATGGCTTAAGGAAATTTAATGGCATACAGTAGATGACAAGTATATGCGAATTATTCAGCATTTTAGCGAATCCATTAGATATAGAAAAACACCATCAGATAAAGAAAAACACCATCAAATATAACATTAAAATATTAACTTGATTTTCAGGAAGAAATAGATCTCAAAACTAATAAGCTCTTTTCTATCAAAACATCCAATGTATTAACTTTTTTATTCACCTTTGGTGATTAGGGTAAGTTTTAAAGTTATTCAAATTCAATTGCATTTATGTGTTGTCGGCAAGTTAGTCAAGTTTTACAAAAATAAAAGAACTTTCTTTATAGATCAATTTTGATACAAGTTTACATATAAAACAAAAGCACAGCAAATGATAAATCAGAAAGAAAAAATAATTATTTTTCTCCAAATTAAAAATGGTAGGTTTTTGCATACATAAAGGAAAAACAAAAGATAAAATTCATCTGGACAAAAAAAAAAAAAAAAAAAAAAATTGACTAGTTATCCACCACCACCAAGAATCCAGGCTTTGACATTTAAGGAGAGTGATCACCTCTCTCTCATTCTCAACACTCCCTTAGTAATGTTGTTATTGCTCCTTTCGAATGATAAAAATACTGGCAGTTTTGAAATGACAAAGTTCTGCGACAAAATGACATATTCAACAATCTCTTGCTTTTACTGCAAGCAAAGTTTTAAGAAGTCTGATGGGCTATGATCTCTTTTCCTGTTACCTACATGGACAGAGTCTGACATATTTACTCTCATTTGGAAAAAAGGATGTACAATTAATTAAGAGTAAATGTAACTACTTACTTTAATTGCTCAACTTCCACTTCAATAGTTTTGTTTCATTGCATTTCATTTTACCATATTTCTTGTTAGTCCTTCAATAATATTGTTCTCTGTAATATGAAAATAAAAAGATAAAATTATCGAACTGTAGTTATAAACATAGTCTGATACCGTTAAGCTAAATTGACAATGCCTGTTTTACAGTCACTAGCAAGGCTTGAAGTAGACGTCTCCATATACACTTCAATCCATGTACTTTGCAACGAAAATAGATAACATTGCAAGAAGAATGAGAGTAGACGCAGGACCAGTAACTTAATGATCTTCAATTGAACATAGATACACACCTCCATGTGATTTGTACTTCATTTCAGTCAGATCTGCTGATTCATATTCATAACACAAACAATGAGATGAAAACAAAAAGACCTAAAGAAAAAACAGAGAAAGTAATTACTCAAATGATAAAAGCAATTTACCATGCATTAAACAAAAAGTAAAGGAGATATTGTTCCGAAAAATGTCACGTCAAAGTCTTCAATACTTTATCGCAAGAAAATTTTGCAGCATGAAAATATTGCTGTTCCGCAAGGGGAGAAAAAAGCAGCTAAATGAAAATGCCACGAAAAAAGTATTTTCAGGTCAATCAAATGCGTTATTAAAATGCATAAAAAGTCCACTTTTTGGCAGAAAAAGAAATAAAAACGAAGTTTCTTCTGTTTTGTTCAAAAAGGTCCTTTTTATGAGCTACCGCTACCGTAAGTAAAACAATATATATGTGTACTAATATGTAAATAAAGCCTCAAGTCTTTGTTGAAAACATTAAAAATACTCGCGATGCTCTAAATTTTTTTGCTGCAACGCGAAATTAAGTGCCATAAAATGGAATTTTCCACCAAAAAAAACATGAAATTCAAATGTCTTCAAAATTTTTATGCCAGAAAATTTTCTTCCGATAAAATATCTTTTTATTTTCAAATCTGTAACTGAATGGTATTGAAAAGTTGAATAACTGATCATAAATTCTGGAGATATACTGCAATGCATCAAAGAGGCGCTGGATCATTTATTAAATTTTTCGAGGGGATGTTTATCGGAGGGGGCATTTATTGTAAAATTGTTCCTTTATTGAAGGGGGTATTTATAAATTTTTTTTAGAGAAGGCATAAAGAGGTGGGAATTCAATAAAATAGAGGGCTTATTCCAAGCATTACAGTATAACATTATAAGGTTTATTGAAACGTGGACCCTAACGATAATACAAAATAGAACAATAAAAAAGAAAGTCAAAAAAATTCCTATTTAATGATTGGATCAGTAGGGAGTATAATCACAAAAAATCTTATTTCGTCTTTTTTGTGATCATAGTGTACCAATCATAAGATGGGAATTTTCTTGACTTTGGTTTGTATTGTTCACTCCTCCAAGTTTCTATCTTTCTTTAAAATCTAAATTAATTGTTTAAAGACGGTCAATCCACTAGGATTAAAAGAGTGGGGTGTTTCAAAACTATTTCCTAAAATCAAATTTGATTGGCTACTACAAGTAATCAACTGCTTAAAGAACGAACCGGATTTGATTTTTGATTGGCTAGTAATTAACAAATAAAAAAAGGTTTTAAGAAAGTTTCTGAACTACTCAAAAGGTGTCTGCTGGCATCAGCTATTTAAAAAGAATATTTAAAAAAATAAAATAAATTAAGTAAAGACCAGAATTATTTATTCAGCCTTTCTAATTGGCGACGGCACCTAGCAATTGCTGTTGTAATTGCTAAAGCGGAAATGAAACAGCTCAATTTATTTTAAAACTTAATTCTTGAAAAATGTCCGCAAATTATTTGGAGATGAATTAAAATTTTTAAAAGAAAGTTAAAAATTGGTTATTAGAAAACTCATCTTATGATGGGACTGACATTCTTGATGTTTTAAAGTATGTGTTTTTTATAAATATAGCCTTTTTACTTATCTTTTCTGGTATGATTTGGTCTCCCTGATGTAGAACTGCTGTCATAAAACTGAAAAAATATAGTTTGTGGCAGCAGAATATTTGCTTGGGTAAAAAAAGGATGCTTATCAAACCCCTACCTCCTGGTCTACATATTTTCATACAGATTGAGAAGAAAAAATTTAATGCGGCTAAAAAAATGAATAGACCAAAATTATAGCACTTTATTAAGGAATTACTGTCTCGCCAAAGAACTATCCCTTGCAGCTTGCACATGCAAGTTTGGTGTAATTTTCAAGTAACTGAGATAACCACAGCCTATACTAAAGGTAAAAAGTACAGCTAAATGCAAAGAAAAAAGCACATAACTGCCGTTTTAGCAAGTTTTCTGGAAAATTTTTACCATAGCATAGTGGCAAAGATCGTTATTTCATCGGGGGCCTTTTACAGCTTTTAGAAGAAGCTTCAGTTTAGTAAATGTTGTTGAGTTATTTGACGTTAAAAGAACAAGGTTAATATTATGTGAAAATTTTGCTTCCTAGCACTTGGTCAAATACGAGAACTAACATTGGAGCTAGCTATCATGGTGCTTCAACATGTTGAAAATAGCTTAAATAGAAATCCAGAAAGGAAATAACAAAAGTAAGAGAAACACTGTTCACAAGCTTTCCAAAACAATTACATCGTCCTCACCATGCTAACACCAGCAGTGTGGATTTTACGTTTTGCTCACGCTAGAGGTTAAATTTCTAGCTAACTTCCGTCTGGCTGCACCAAAAGTATCGGTTCTCCCTCTTTATTGATACCAAAAAATCCTACTTTCACGTGTCTTCACGCCAATACACTGACTAAAATAGAGTGTCCATGCTGGAGATCTCCAGAGTGGAGTGCACATACGAAATCCACACTGGCACCTGGCCCTACCCCTATATACAGACTGCCATAACAGAGTTATGAGAGTTTAAGTTGAGACTCTTCCCTTCTTGTTTATTTAGTTGTTTCCCAAAAAAAGCTATGGTACAAGTAGCTACCGATAATTTTAACTTTATACAATCTGTGACTGAAAACCAAGGAAGACTAACTGGTAACTAAAGGTTTTCAAGCTTTTATCCTTGTAACATTGGAAAAACAGCAAAATTTTTCTACATCATATTTAGAGATAGTTCAGGAGCAGTCTTTAAATTTAGTATTCTAATATCTTCTTACCTTGCATTGTGATGGTAAACAAAGAAATTATCCTCTCCATGAAGATCTACTCGTCCTTGTCCAGTTGTCGGCTTGCCATCCATGACAAAAATGGAATACCAGATTGGCGCTCTTATCAAATAATTTCTTTTGATAAAAAAGCCAGGGGTACTTATAAAAAAAATCTTAAGAGATGTTATTAAAAACTTCTTATTCAATATAATATTGTAATGAATTTACTAAATTATTTTTTAAATTTATTTTTCACTAAGTATAACTTTCATCTTGAGTTTTATAAAACCTTTTATTGGACTTTTTATTTGTACAACACCCCCTGTAAATGCATGACACAGTAAGTTGTGAAAATTCTGCCAGAGTTAGCGTACATAATCTGAACCATTTATGCATGTTCAATAAATGTTCAGAAACAGTCGTTATGTTCATGAATGTTTTTTGAATACTAACTGAATGTAGTAAGTAATGTGTGTGGCCACTAGGATTGGTCTGCCAAATGGAAGTTCCAATGAAAACCGAAACGTTCTGCAACCTCCATTCTTGGATACAAACGTATATTAGGGTCTTCATTATGGAATCAAGGAAAAAGAAGTGGACCTGCCATCACTTCTCGTATGTGATTCACGGGTCAGTACTCGCTACGCATCTTATTGCCCATTATAATTTGTGCAATCATCTGGTATGATTATACATTCATCATTCCTGATCCCCTGCATGACTTGGTATGTATTTCCAAAATGAAACGTGAGTACAAGAAAGATGGGGAATGGAAAGTTTCAAATGATTTGAGAAATATTCGTGCACGTAACTCTAGTTGTATCAATTTGAAAGTCAATTACTTGCCTGTCGATTTAAAAATTGATGTTAAGGTACTTCCATTTTTGTTGCCTGGACACAAAGACCATATCCAACACAAACTAATATCTTATTTCTACATTTGCTTTTTAAACCAACTACATGTTAGCTCTTGCGTTTTATGACTACATTACTGTTATTGCCCTTTTCGTTTCAAAGGGTAGTAACTTATGGTTTTTTTTGTTGACTTTTAAAGGATTAGTATGCCTGTAGACACTTTTTTTTAATTACTAACTAATTTTTGATATGCTTGTTGGTTGATCGTTCATTTTGTTACTTTTGCTATTTTTTATTTGATATTTTGTTAGTACGCATTGAAACTATATAAAACAATATTAGTGTACGCTTTTCTCTATTCACATATCATTTCCCACTCTAGTCCAATTGTTCCTTAATTATTATAACACTCTTTTATGAAACATTTAATGCTATTAATCCCGCGGGTTCGGAGGGAGCGGCATTTTAAAAGATTGGGACTATTTTCTGGAAACAAAGGACCAGTTTACTTTCAAACTGAACTTTTCGTCAGACATCATCATCAAATCTCGCATTTTATCAAATAAACGCAGTGAAACCTCTGTATAGTGGACACCTACAGGTCTTAATAAAACTGTCCACTATATGGAGGCTTTTCAAAAAGTCGAAATTGTGTGGACTTTTAGCGGTGATATTCAATCTAACGCACTACTTTAAGGGCAGGGCAAAGATATTGGCTATAACTAGTGTAGAAATTAATTTATTCATTATCTTACACGAAATAGTCTGAATTTAGTGTTTTTGTCTCATATACATTTGATGGGAACAAAAACGTCATTGAATGACTGAAAAAATGGACAGCAAAAATTGGTCGGAACAAGAAGGGATAAATATTGAAATGGCAAAACTAACATCATTAGACTTTCAAGAAAATGAAAAATTTTCTCTATATTTGATTTTATTGTTTTGAAAAAGGACTTGTTTTTTTCTTCAGCTAATGAGAGGTGTCTGCTATTACTGTCCTCTATTTAGTGGTATTTTTATAAGGGTTTCGTAGCAAAAGTTTCCGTTCTTCAACAATCTGTCCGTAATTTGGAGGTGTCCGCCATATGGGATGTCCGCTATTTGGAAGTTTCACTGTGTTTTCTAAAAGCGAACTTAAGCTTGAACTTGAACTTGCGGAAAATCATTTTTCGTCATTTTAAAGTGAGACAAACTTACTCAGCCCCTTTATCTTGGCTAGAAACAGTCCAAATAGTTGCTGGAATTTAACCCCACGTTTTAAGCCAACAGGGGTAGGTCCAAATTTCCAATATCATGCTTCTGCCAAAATAAGAAACGTTTGCCTTTTCATTAAGAGAATATTGAAAAAAAAGACGTTTCCTAATCCTAGCTTTTAAGTAGACTTTTCAAGTTTCAGATTTTTAGGAAGGTTTTGTGATGAAGACTTTCAACCCGGGCTTAGTCAACTCTTATCTCAATTGATTCATTATTCAACCTAAAGAGAAATGTTTTCCTGTAGGATGGGGCTGGAAATAAAAAAGAATGATACTGAAGAACAAACCAATGAATGTGATTGAAAATAAGATTTTATTGGTGCAGCTCAAAGAAGACCGCTGAGATCTTAAATTATCTTATATTTTAACCTAAACTTGAAAACCTCCATGTAATCGAATCCGAAATTTTTTTATCAAGGACTTTGAGATTTTTTCTGACTAACTTCATGATGTAATCAGTGATATTAATATCTAGAAGCAGAATCTAAGCTAATTAGAGTCCTATATATTTCTCTGAACTGAATAGATTATAGATCAAGATGGTTACCTCCAGATTCTTATCCTTGCGTTTTGTTGAGAAAACAAAGCGGAGTTAAAAGGTGAAGCAAATAAATAACAAATGTAAAACAAAAAAACTATTTCTTCTTGGAAGGCAAAAAAAAAAGTGAGTGTAAAGAGGCTTATATGTTAAAATGGAGAGGCTGAGTTCAAGGCCAAGTTTTGATGCTGAGACCGACCTCAACGCCAAGGACGAAGCCAAGATGCTGAGGCCAAGAAAAGTAAATGGTCCTTTTTTTGCCTTAAAATATCTGGAATATCAATCCAAAGAGAAATGTTTTCCTGTCGGATGGGGCTAGAAATTAAAAAGAATGATACTGAAGAACAAACCAATGAATGTGATCGAATATAAGATTTTATTCGTGCAGCTCAAAGAAGAGCTATGGGGGGGGGGGTCTATTCGACACTTAATTTTCAAGGTTCCAAGGTAGGTATGGCCATGAAACATACCCAAGTTCTAAAACAACTCTTTAAAACAAGATTCATGCAAAAAATGACGTCATCACATCAATGAAGTTATCAGTTTTCCCGAAAGTACAAAAAACCTTGAGAAATGACGCCAATAATGAAAAAAAACGAAGACACAAATACAGGCTTATATCATTGTGAAAGCATTATTTTCTATTTTTTCCTCACAAAATTTGTACCGACAATTGAGGGGATGGGTTATGGCCTCTGGACAGGTATACTCAAACCTTTTTTTATCCAATTTTTATTTTCAAGTATTTCAAAATAAAATTTTGCTAAAAGTCACAAAATTTGACCATGTATGGATTTGTTGTTTGGGAGCTAAAACAAAAAAACTACAAGGAGAGGGGGGGGGGTCAAATTGAGACCCCCCATATTGGATACCTAAGTTGCACAAGAAACCATTTGGAACAAGATTTATTATTGCCGGTGAAAAATGATCTGTTACACCCAACAATAAATTGTTGCATCTATCTTTTCATTATTTTATAAACAAATTGAAGCATATGGTATGAAAAAAATTTTTTTTTGGGTTGTCCAAAAAAGTAGAGCAGTAACCAGAGCATTTGATAAAATATATAAAAAGTCAAAGCCTGTTTGTGTAAACACACTCGATTTCTCCACACTATACGCGGAACCCTCCCACAACAAACTTATCAAGGATACATGAAGGTAAAATGTTTACGGGTAAAATGAATGAAAAACTTGATTACTCAAGTTTTCATGAAACAATTGTTTTTAGAAATATTTGGATAATTGAGAACAAGGGTATGTTTCTGCGCAAATCTCTAGCGAAGTAAAGTGGAGAAATGTTTTTTAATGTGAGAGATCATGATACTTAAATAGAGTCGACAGTTATTCACTGTAAGGAAAAAATGATGGCATGAGTTGAAAATACAACACCTTGAGGAAACATAGAAACCAAAAATGTACGCTTTTGTTTTTACACTTCAAAAGATATGAGCAGATTGAAAAGTGGTGTAACTTTTGCGTCAGGTTGTCTGCACTCACGCGTTCGAAGAAGATTGTGATAGATTTTGTGTTTTCTCTGTATTCTTTTGCCCTACAGGATCCAAATTATTATTTTTCGAATCTTATTTGATTTATGTCCAAGAAAACGTAAGGTTTTATTTCTCTATGGTTTGTCTTTTACAGAAACGAAAAATAAATTTTTCTTCCTCATAGATTATCCAGCACCACCAGCGATTCCATCATGTTACCCTTTTACTTAAATACAAGTGGTTGAAGTAACCGAAGTTCATTTAGAGAATCGAATGTTAGAAGATCTGAAGATTGGATATGATGAACTTTGATTATTTGGCAGTATTTTGCCAAACGCTAAGTGGAAAAAGATGATTATCAACCTAAGCTAAAGTTTTCAATTTATTGATAAACTTTATTAAAAGAGCCAGCTTTGAACGTTATAGCATACAAAGGAAATAAATGTATTAGCATATATGAAATGCACATTTTTCAGAAAAACTTGTTGTTTAAATTTGTATCATTTGAGAAAACGTGGTTATTTTCTGTTTCACTTCTCTCTTGATGTCATTTTTTTCATGTCATTAAGGTTCTCTTATGTGGTTTTTGACGTTGAACCATTTCTCATCTATGAATGATCTAGTTCTAAAGTCAAATTACAAAGTAATAGGATAAAGATGAGGATAACATCAAATTATAAAGTTACTTATATGTCAGGTTCGCTGGTAATTCAGGGGAATTAACGTTATGAAATTATTTATTTTGAAATTATATTTTTTTCCCATTCACGATTTGATTTACACATAAGCGAAAAAATTTGTTTATGTTACACAGTTACTAAACAAAACAAAACAAAAATATTCCGTATGAAAATTTATAATGAAAGTTTGGACACGGAATATTTGTTTCTTGTACCAAACGGCGAACGCACGGTGCGCATATTCTCATTAATTTTATCCGTAAACAGTCTCTTTAAAAATAGCAAAAATTCAACTTTTTTGATATTTACATGACTGAATAGAGAATTTCTAGACGAATCCAAAAATATAAACACAAAAGTTTATATCTAATATTGATACACATACTTCAAAAATTTTATGACAACATATCCCAATTTATTGAGTTTCACCAGTTTGTAGTTTCCATGACAACAAACATTTTTTAAACTTTACAGCTCTTCACCTTCGTTATCAAAAATCTGATTTTTGCGTTGTCATAATAATTTTTTTATAAAGAGCAGATATTTGCATTTCTTCCTCATCAAAGTTTCATGAGGAAAATATTTACTTTTTGATTTCAGAAGTTTAATGTAATGGAGAGCGAAAAAATATTTTTCCTTTAATTTAAAACACAAAGATTAACGTCCTGACTATTTCAATAAGCTTTGTTACAATACGAGAAAAAAAGCCCCTTTTCGCCCCTAATTCCCCTCTCATAGGTTGTGTTCAAGTTGGAATGAAAATAATATAGCTCGTTAGAAAGATGAATGTTTCTTTTATAGGAGTGTGCTTTGAAATTTTTAAAATTTTTTTTAAAATGAAATTAATGAAACTCTTTTTCACAAGGCTTTGGTTAAACGAAAAGCTAGGTCATTGTCCTGGAATAAAAGGGGTTCCAAGCTCCTATTAAGATAGCTTGTGTGAACATCTTGCATTAAAAAAACTTTGCCTTTCCTTCAACAACAGGTCCTACGAGGTACAAAACCCTAAAACCGATTTGTGTTTTTTTTCAAAATTTTTTTAGTGAAATGAAAAAAATTTTAAGGTGGATATAAACACTGTTTGCTAGTGTTTCATATGAAATATCCAAAGTCTTATTTGAAGCTGAAAATAAAACTCTAAATACACATTTTTAGAACGTGAAACGAAACCTTCCTGTATCCTTAATGTTCTAAATAAAATTATTGATCTTTGTTTCAATGGGAAATCTCGTCAGTATTTGGTGGTAAATAAAACTGGTAAATCTGCGTGGAAAGAAAAGAAACCAAACTCCTTCTTTTTCACAAAATCATTAGTAAAAATGGCAGTACAAGTCATTATCAATAGTTGTTGTTTTATGCTTGGCAATCATGTATTTCAAAAAACAATAGGCATTCCAATGGGATCTGTTCTGGCTCCTTTCTTTGCCAACCTTTTTTTCTATCATTAGGAATCGCAATGGATCAAGAAAAAACAAACCCAACCTTGGTCCGCTTATTTTATTACATATTCAGGGCCGGCAATGCCAGGGAGGCCAGGGGGGAGCCTTTGCCCCCCCCCCCACTTTTTTGCTGAACAATTTTTTTTCTTTTTCTTTTTTAAATCATTTTTTAACGTTTCCTCTCTCAACTAAGATTTTCCTATAGCTACATCTTGATCCGTCAGCATATATTTTTATACTGATGTATCCTTACAACATCACTAAAAATACATCAAGCGATTTTGATTGGTGGCGCACTCGTTATTAAGAGCACAACCAGTATATTTCATCATTTTATTAAAAAAGAAGCTATTCTGATGCATTTTTCCTTCTGTCCTTTCTTGTCGATGTGTTATAGTCCAGGTGATTTGGAAAAACATAGACAATCGGTACGAATGGAATTTTTTAAATCTATTTTGAAGTATGATATAAATAGACCCCAAAACTGTCAGTTGACATGTCGTAA
>JANSTP010282033.1:0-50000 GCA_025330745.1 Cladonema radiatum | reverse complement strand
CCAGTCTTTTTCAATAAGCGCACCCTCAGGCAAGTCTTTTGAGCGTTCATATATGAGGTCTATGTCTAAATATTGATTCATGCTCACTACGTCTGCGGGAAGTCCATCGGAAACTGCTCGCGCTTGTCTGCTAGAGCCACCATTTGATTGCTCAATGCTCACCCTAATGCCCGTCTGCTCCTCATACCATGGAATAAATCCAGCCGTAAGTTGTTTGCCTATTTCACGTGCTATGTCAAATGATACATGTAACAAAGACACTTCCTGCGCTTCTGATTTTTTTTCGCCCTTTTTTCTATTACACCCGGTGGGTATAAGCGCGATAGCCGTAATTGCGATTAAAACTAGTGCTATACGTAAGTACGTTATTTTCTTCATGTGAGTACACTCCTTTTTATATCAATATATTTTGATATGATGATATATTTAAAGAAATGTGTCAATACGATATGGAACATTATGTGTGAAGTTTACAATGATTTTTTTCCAACGATAATTTTTATGACTAATACTTTTAAGTATAGGGTGAATTCAAATCGCTGCGTGCAAGTCTATGAACAATATAAATTAACAATGCAGCTGATTTCTCACAAGCAATGACGTATTGGTATAATTACAGCTATGCCTTACGTACAGGATGCATTGTTTGCTTTATTTCTGTTTATAACGCTCATTCTCAGTTACTACGACATCATGTATTATCGTGTACCCATTGTAGTAGTGCATGTGGGAATAGGGTTGTTCTTTGTAGGCTTAATTATGTGCTATAAGTTCAATGCAATACTTATGGTGCATTTTGGCCTGCGCATACTTTGTGCATACTACTATGTGTTGGCAATGCGCTTCATAAGTAAAAAAGGTATGGGTGTAGGTGATGCACATGTTTCAGCCTTGAGCATGGCACTCTTGAACTCGTTTCGCGCGTGGTTTCTCGCGCTTTTTTCTGCAAGCCTTGTTGCCTTACTCTACTGCCTCTGTCTTAAAAGGAGAAAGATATACTTTGTCCCGTTTATACTTTGTGCGAGTGCAACAGTGTATGCTGGGCGTAAAATTTTTTTATAAAGATTCATTTTTTTCTGTGAAGGATAATCCATCACAAATTCATTTTGCCATAAATATTTTTATCGTAATGCTTAATTTTTTTCAGTATGCTTTGAATATGTTCTTGTGGACTATGATCATGGGACAATGCATGATTATAATGCTCCAATGCCCAGAAATATCTATTCAATAATCGTGGTAATATAATATACGGGTTGTCTTTTCCTAGAGCTCTGTGATCATCGAGTTTTGCTTCCATATTGCTTATTTCTACAAATAAATTGTTGATCTCAATGGGACGTAGCTGTCTTGTTACAGAAAATTCACATTCTAAGTATCCGTATACGGGAACCCACTCTACAATATACTGCGGTTCATAACAACCCTGGCTTTTTATAGTCTCAACCAACGCGTGAATGCTAATAGTCTCTACGTCATCTAATTTTATTTTTTGAGGATTCCAAAAAAAAGCTTCACGGAAAAAAAGTCGGGCGTTTTGTGTTCTACCCATAAGTTCGTTACAATCGGCGAGTTGGCTTAATAAATAGGAATCACGCGGATATTGCGGAGAAAGCGACATGATGATGTGAAAGGCCTTTTCGTATTCTCCAAGCATTTTGAGACATTGAAAAACTTTCACTCTAAAAGGGATGAACTGTTTCTTTTCTGGATTTTTTTTCAATGCATGTTTGTAACAAATCTGCGTAATATTAATTATAAAATTCTGTAGTGCATCCAAACCTCGTGTACTCAGTTTGGAAGTTTTGATATCGCTTTTTACGTTTTTATGATTTTTTTTAAATTTCTTCCACATCTCCAAGAGGAAATTCCCCTTCTCTTCACTGTCGGATAGGAGTTTCATCTCAGTAATGGAATTATTCCACTGCTGAAATGCTATGTCAAGTGCACGCAGTTCTTCATTTTCTACGTCCAAAATACGTGCTTCTTTGATGGATTTTATAGCATATGCAAGGTTATTTGCATAAAGCGCATGATACGCTTCAAAGAGCAGAGTTCTGCTGTCTTTTTTCTCAGAGGGGGCTGCATTTATATCCTTTGCAACACCGTGTGAGCGCGTACTTATATTATTCATGGCTTTAGAGGAAGAAAATGAATGTTCCACTGTCAATAGTTTATAATAGTAATATTCTAAAAACAAGTATGCTGAAATCATTTAGATTCTATGTAATGATTAAGGAGTCATGAATTATGAAAAAACTAGTATGGTTATTGATGTTTGTAGGGCTAGGAGTTACCTCGGTATTTGCTGCAACTGTCGAAAAGCTTGTTGAAACCAGCCGCAGTTGGGACGGTGCAGCATTACCGAAAATAGCCACCCAAAAGACCAAAGTAACAGTATTACGCATAACAATTGAAGCAGAGGAAAAATTAGCAATGCATAAACACCCTGTTATCAATGTTGGTTATTTATTAGAAGGAGAACTTACCGTATATACTGAAAACGGAAAGTCAAAGAAAATAACACAGGGTGAAAGTTTAGTAGAGGTCGTTAATACGTGGCACTATGGTCAAAATACGGGAAATGCCGACGCTGTAATTGTTGTCATATACCTTGGGAATGAAGGTAAGCCCATAACCGTAAAAAAAACTCTATAAGGGAAGCTTAGTACATAGTGGTTTCATATGAACAATGCATGCTAAAATTAAAAATTAAGGGGATTGTATGACAGTACTTGCGCCGTCCGTGCTCGCTGCGAATTGGAGTGTGTTACAAGCAGAACTCAATGTGTGCGTTCAAAGTAAAATTGAACAAATACATTTTGATATTATGGACGGCAATTTTGTACCAAATATATCTTTTGGAGAAAAGCTTGTAGGTGACTTAAGAAAAAAGTTTGTACACTTATTTTTTGATGTACACTTAATGGTAAAAAATCCTTTAAGCTATGTCGATGCCTGTGCCGAGGCTGGAGCAGACTCATTGACGGTTCACATAGAAGAGGAACGTTTTTGTTACAGAATCGCAACTGCAATACGTGCTAAAAACATGAAGGTGGGGCTTGCGTGCAATCCACAAACGCCTATTGCAGCTATAGAGAGCCTGCTGAGCGAAGTCGATATGGTGCTGGTCATGAGTGTGGATCCGGGATTTGGGGGACAAGCCTTTATTCCCGCTTCCTTGCATAAAATTACCCAGCTCCATGAAATACGCAAAAAACATAATATGAATTTTCGAATATCCGTTGATGGCGGCGTGAATGCGAAAAACGCGCACACCATAGTCAATGCAGGCGCAGATATACTTGTGATGGGCAGTGCCTTTTTCTCGCTTTCTCTGGATGAAAAAATATTGCTCGCAAAAAGTATACAGAGCACAAGCCACACATGAGCGCAGTGTTACATAAAGCGCGATATTATCTTGTAAAAGGCTTGTACTCGCGCGCATACAAACTCCTTGCACCGCAGGCACCGACTTTTAAGAAACACTACGAATATTTGTACCTGTCAGGCATTGCTTGCTTTGGCATGGGTAACATAGATTTAGCCTACGAGTATTTTAATACAGCCGTAGGTATGACATCGCCTACACAAGCATATGATGCAAGATTGTACCTCGCCGTCATAGCACTCGCATCTCGAAACATACGCAAGGCTGCAGAATACTGGTTAAGCATTACCAATGAACAAAAGAGTAATCAATATGCAGCACGAGGGCTACGTTACCTGCAGCATTTGAATGACGAAAGTCATGAGCGCATCGCTGAGATGGCACGTAACCCCTACAAATACAAATTGGTGCCGGAGTTAAATTACCCTTTTCAAAAATTATACAGAGTGATGCGGATTACTGCAGTGCTGGCAAGTAGTACTGTCTTTTTATATGGCACCTACTTTACAGTAACAAAAGGCATTGCGTGGTATAAACAAAGAAATGCTATAAATGAACGCGAGGTTGTGCTCTCACATGTTGTGGCAAACGTGCGCAGTAAAACCGAGGCTACGGTGCATGGAGATACGTACCCGCGTTATGTGGTGCTCTCTCCAAACGCAATTCGCGACGTGCTCAAGAGCATGGAAAATTATTTTATTTTGTATAAAGATAATCGCGCGCGCGTGGATGTGAACACTATTTTATACTCAAACGCCTTAGCCGCAGATAAAACCAAAGCCGTATTGCTGGAAGGTTACTTGAGAGATATAGATTTTGGCACAGATGTTACTTGGTTTCCCTATACGCAGGTACGGTTAGAACCATGGCTGTATAACAAAGTAACGGTGCGTTGGAAAGGCACAATAACTCAACTAGAAAAACGTGGAGTGGAACGTGTTGGAAATTTTTTAGTAGGATTTTACGGAAATAACAAAAATCTCGAAGGGATCGTACCCGTACGCGTACCTAATTTTATTGAAATGAACACAGGCGATGAAATTGAAATGCTTGGCAGTATAGTATTTGATGCCTCTGCTATGAAAAATAAAGATGCTGAAGGTATACAGGAGTTTTCTGTAAATGTGAATGCCATTCGATATTTGCGCGCTGTTGAACGTTAAAATTTAAGCATAAGCATTACAATAATTGAAACACCAGAGTTAGAGTGCACGTCCTAAAGCAAAATAAATTGTGCTAAAGCAGCAGACGCTGAATGTACACACATGCCGTGCATGTATAATGACTTATATATGCCTTCTACGAACAATACTGCTATCTACGAGCAAAAAAAAAACCATCAGTCATGGTATGCAAAAAGTTCTGAAAACGATTCAGAAGGTTCATTACGCCCACGCGCGTTAGAGCAGTTTCAAGGGCAAGAGCAGCTTAAGAAAAACTTGTCCGTGTACATACACGCCGCGCGCACACGGAGAGATGTTCTTGACCACGTATTTATAAGCGGCTCTCATGGGCTTGGAAAAACCTCACTTGCCTACATTGTCGCACACGAACTTGGCGTGCCTATTAAGGTTACCAGTGCACCGGTTATTGAAAAACCCAAAGACCTCATAGGTATTCTCTCAACCATAACCGAACAAAGTTTGCTGTTTATAGATGAAATTCATCGCCTCAAACCCATAGTTGAAGAAATACTCTATTCTGCTATGGAGGACTTTATGGTTGACTGGGTGGTTGGCATCGGCGTTGATGCGCGGACGGTGCGCATTCCCATAACGCCCTTTACGCTTATGTGTGCCACAACGCAACCCGGCAAGGTTTCGGCCCCTTTGCACAGCCGCTTTGGCATACGCGAACGACTCGACCTTTATTCGCAAAAGGCACTTACCAACATAGTGCTACGCTCTGCTGCAATATTGGGCATTGCTATAGAACATGATGCAGCGCAGCACATAGGCGACATGAGCAGGGGTACTCCACGCTACGCCAATAGTCTTGTGCGACGCATGCGTGACTTTGCCGAAGTGCGCGGCGATGGAACCATTACTGCGGAAATAGTGCGCATGGGCGCAGAGGAGCTGGGTATTGATGCGAACGGACTCGAAAACATAGATAGAAACATATTGCATGTGCTGGGAGACCACTACCACGGTACGCCTGTGGGGTTGAAAACGCTTGCAATAGCAGTAAACGAAAGTCCAGAAAGTTTAGAAGACTTCTGGGAAGTGTACCTGATTAAGCAGGGGCTTATAAAACGCACACCACAGGGTAGGCAAATTACCGAGCGCGGCATGCATCTTATAGGCATTGAGAATATAGAAGCAAACCGAGGACAGGAAGGGCAACAGAAGCTTTTGTGAGTTTTTATACGTTTTCCATTGCTTCATGAGGTATCTCATGATTGAAAAATTACGTCAGGTATACGCACTGAACAAGAAATGCGTATTAATTTATACCTACGATGTATAGCTTTTGCGTGCCGCCTCGCTTTTTGGGGTGTCCGTTTTTATTATTTGCGCAAGTATCATGGCACTGAATATAAGCACTGCGCCTAGCATCTCGCGAAGCGAGAGTATTTCGCGCAGAAACAGAGCTCCGAAAAGCGCAGCAAAGACCGCCTCTAGGCTTATAATGAGCGCGGCATGGGTCGCCGGAGTATAGCGTTGTGCGTACATTTGCAGGGAAAATCCCACGCATGTTGATAATATTGCAGCATAGGCTATAGCGTGCCATACAATAGCTACTTGCTGATACAGGCTTGTAACAAACTGCAGGGTGCCGTGTAAGAGCGCTGTGCCGTCTTGCTGTGAGAAACTTTGATAGATGCTGGAAATAAGCCCTGCTAGTAGGCTTAGAAGTCCGCAGTAAAAATATTGCTCCATGGCAAAGGACATTGTTGGGCGGTGCTTGGAGGTGCTATTAAGATAGAGTATGTATATAGCCCAAATAAAAGCACTTATTATTACCAGCGTATCCCCTAACTGCAAGGAGAAGCCTTCCTTAATACTCATAAAATACAAGCCAATGGTTGCGAGAACCGTGCTTACCCACTGCATTGTGGTAATTTTGTGGCTTATGAAAAAACCTATAATAGGCACAAGAATGACGTATAGGCCTGTGAGAAACCCTGCTTTACCTACTGTGGTAAAGGAAAGCGCGACTTGTTGTAAGTTAATACCCACCGCTAGTAAAGCGCCGCCTATGAGGCCAGACACACGCATTGTGGTATTGTGCACGGAGGTGTTTTTTTGCGTATGTTTGCGCTCCCATATGAGTACTATCATGAGCATGATAATCGAAGCGAGTAGAAATCGCACGGTATTAAAAGAAAATGCGTCCATGTGTAAGGTGGCAATTCTTTGAAAAATAAATGTACTTCCCCATAAAATTGCTGTAATGAGGAGAAGAAAGTCTGCAAACATTTTGTTCATGGAAGTCTCTGCATAAAGGAATATGTAATAATATACTACAAGTTTCAATAAGTGTGGGTGAATGCTAGCATACGAATAACCTTATATTATGCGTTTCCTTCCGCCTCTTTGGTTCCTCTTCTTTAGCCCCTTCCAAGTAGCCTTTATGCTCCCTCCGTGGCACGGCTGTCCCTCCATGGCAGCCTTTATGTTCTCCCGTGGCATGGCTGTCACACTGGCTGTGGTTGAGGTGCAAATTCATCGGTCTTGTGTGTACATCTTCAGAGGTTGTCGACATAGCTTGTTTACTATTGGCAATCGCCCTAGTAAATAAATGTCTTGACTTCCGAACTCCTGCTGAATGCTTTTCTGTTGCACTTGCTCCTTGAACTCACCCAGGGGCAATTAACCATTATTGTGTGAGAAAACGCCTTTGCGTTAGAGTAATAACATACGCGCAAAATCCAAAGCTTATACGTGCCTATGGCAGAAAACACTGCAAAACAATGAGTGCCTTATGAGGTCTCGTATAAACCCTTGTTTTTGAGTACTGTTAAGCATTCATTACATTGGGTTATATTGAAAGATGTAAGATACTATGTACTTTCCGATAGGGTGTTTCATATCTATGTTATGGGCATTGGTTTCTTAAACATGCTATGCGTTAAGGGTATTGTTAATAATTTATAAAATATGCACAAATATTTTTTATCTGTAGATATTGGAACAAGTTCCTTGAAAACTGCCTTGTTTGATGAGCGAGCAACGCTTGTACATAGTGGAAGCGCGAAGTTTGCACAGAATGCACATGCGTATAAAGAGTGGGTATCGTGTTTTGTTTCATGTGTAGAAACTATGAGAGAGCACAGCAATATTGACGCTGCCTGCATGAGCGATGCTGAATTGTACATTGCTATATCAGGACAAGGTCCTAGTATAGTGTACTTGAATAAGGAAGATGAAATCATATTCTATACTTCTTGGCAGTCTCAAAAACGTCTGCCATTGGACGGAAGTAAGTCGTATTTTTTGCCTTATATACGCTATGTGCAAAACAGTATGTCCACTTTGTTTGCCGATGTACGACGGATCCTTTCACCCGCAGAATACTTAGTATACACACTATGTGAAGAGGCGGTTATATGCGTACCCCACCATGCCTATATTCCCTATGTTTTTAGCGATGACGATATATCCCGCTGTAATATTGATAGTTTTTTGTTCCCTCGCGTAGTTATTAGTGGTAGTTGCATAGGGCAGGCACGTACTAGTTTTGCAAAAGAGCTTTTTTTTGATTACGCACAGGTGCATATTGTTGCAGGGGGTCTAGACTATTTAAGTGCGCTTATAGGTGCAGGCATAGGGGACGGAAGTGAACCAGTACTCCAGCGAAGTGGCACTTCTGTGGTGCTTAACGCTGCAACTGATATACAAAGATTTTGTGAGCTTGAACCAGTACAAGACGAACAGCGTTTTGTAGTGCCACATTTTTTTGCGGACAAAACTAACATAGGCTACACAATACCTGCGTATAATGCCTTATATGGTTTTTTGGAAGAGCATATGAAATCCATGAAATGGGAAATTTCGGATATGCTGAATTTTTGCGCGCAAGCACAGCCTAATTTTGTTACAAAATATCTTAGTCCTACTCTACATAAAGCAAGACCTGTTCAAGCCATAAAAGCTGCGTTTGAGCAGCATGGTATTCACAGCATCCACCATAGAGCTGGGTATTTAGTACTTATGATTATGCTCCAAGTACAGTCTATGTATGAAAAAGTAGTATCCGATGCTGTACTTTCACAAGAGAATACAACGACTCTTGTGGTAAGCGGTGGGCATGCGGCTAATACCATGCTTATGGAATTATACGCGCATATGCTCGATAAGACCGTACGTACCTTTTCACCCTTTTCTTGCGAGTTACGCGGCAACGCAGCCTTGGCACGTTTTGCTGCAGGTAAGCATACAAGTATACAAGAAGCAATACGCTACATGCAGATACACTCCCCATTCCGTGATTACAAACCGATGGACATGTAGTGCAATGACTCACACAGCATTTAGGTGCTAAGAGCTACGCACAAGTACATATATTTACTCATGTACCTGTTAGGGCATAACGTCTACGATATTCATAACACGCAATACCTGCACTCACACTCACATTTAAAGAATCAACCGTACTATGAACAGATAAAAACATAGGAATTTCTAATGCATCATCACATGCGCGTAATACCAACGAAGAAATGCCTTTATGTTCATTCCCAAGCACAAAGGCGCAACGCTGTGGCAAGGCACATTCCACAAGAGAAGAAGCACCCGTAGCAAGCGCGTATGTCCACACATTATGTTTTTTCAACCAGCGAATAGCCTCCGCTATGTTTGCAACCTTGCACGATGGCACGCTCTCCATAGCTCCAGAAGATGCTTTCACTGCGTATTCATTCTCTGGAGCACTACGACGCACTGTACTTATAACAAGACTTACGTTAAAAACGGCCGCAGTCCTAAAAATCGCCCCAAGGTTTTGTGCATCCTGCACATGGTCTAATAGTAACACCATAAGGTGCTCATTCTGAGCGGTATTACGCAACCACTGCTTGAAGTCACCGACCGGCTCTTTTTTTGCGCTTACAAAAATGGCCCCCTGTCGTGCCCCCATGGCCACAAGCTCACTTCGCGACTTATAGACAACTCGCACAGCAGCACCTGAACGCCTTATAAGGGCAACAAACTCACCTTTGGCACGGTGGTCTTCAGAAATGTACAATACCCCCTCGCCCTGGCTTCTATGCAATGCCTCACGTATAGCATGCGTTCCAACAATACGCATTTATTAAAAAACTCTATCAATATCTACGTAGCCATCAAAATCTTTATCTCTTTGAAAACGTTTCATATATTTCCCATTCTTTATAGTGAGCCACAAATCTATCTTTTTATCGTAATTGCTGTCTATTTCCTGAAAAAGCATGTTTCCGCCTTCATCAAAGTAGGCAAAGTCATCCGCAAATCCGTCAAAGTTTGAATCTAACACTTCCAACATTTTTTTATACCCACTTGGACGAACCCTTGTAGCAATATCGATCTTACCATCTCCATTGCCATCAACAACAACCCAAGGTAAATCGTAGCTTTGCATATCCCATTTTTTATCTTGCTCTACATATTCTAAGTCGGGCAATTCCGGCTGTTTTTTGTCACTATTCGCATAAGTTCGCGTCTCTATCCCAAATACAGGCATAACAGAACAAAAAAAGAAAAAAAATGCTAAAAATCTATAGGTGTACTTACTCATATTATGCTCAACATGAGGAATTAATTCCTCCCTATCACAATAATATCATGAACTACCTTACTACTCATTTTTAGAAGTTGACGCGGTATCCTCTTGTGCATTTTTATCTTTGAGTTCTGACTCACTCTCGCTTTTTGTAGGGGACGTTTCCTCTGCATTATCATTGTCTACAGACTCTGTCGTAACACTAGCAGGTGCGATAATATTCTCACCGGTAATTTCTCCATTCTCATCAATCACCGTTTCCGCGCTTGTGCTTACATCATCATCTGTTTCCCACAACTTGACCTGACTACTCTTCTCCTGCTTTTTCTCCACAAGTTTTTGTAAAGAACTTGAATCATCCTTATCGGTGAGCAAAAAGGCAAGCACAAAAGCTAAAACCATAAAAACAGTAGCCAATATCCCGGTGGTTCTCGTTACAATGTTACCCTTTCGCACACCATATTGCTGCGATGCTGCGCTTCCAAAAATCATTCCAGCACCTTCAGAACCATCGTCCTGAATGAGTATGATCAGCACCAATAACAAGGCGCAAAGCACCAAAATCCCAATTAAAAAACCTATAAGTATTCCCATAATTAACCTCTTTCGAACATCTCATGACGCCTTTATAATGTCAAGAAACGAATTAGATTTTAGTGATGCTCCACCAACTAACAACCCATCAACGTGTTCCTCATTCATAAGCTCGGCTGCATTTTCAGGCTTTGCCGAACCTCCGTAGAGTATTACCGTATTTTTAGCAATCTCTTCGCCATATAATTCTACAATTCTCTTTCTAATCATAGTATGCACTTCGTTTGCATCCGCAGAAGATGCGCTCTTGCCCGTGCCAATTGCCCACACAGGCTCATAGGCTATCATAAGATTACTCATGTGCTGATATGAGACAGCAGCAAGACCACCAATAAGTTGAGTGTCTATCACATTACGAAGTTTTCCGGCATCTCGCTCTTCGCCTGTTTCTCCTATGCACAGTATAACCCTTAAATTGTTATTCAGGGCTTGTATGACCTTTTTGTTAATTTCATCATTACTTTCATGAAACAACAGCCTACGCTCAGAGTGCCCCAATATAACATAAGAAACACCAATATCATTTAGCATTGTAACGGAAACTTCGCCGGTGTAACTACCTACCTCATACGCTGCTGCATTCTGTGCACCAAGTTTAACCGAACTATCTCGCAACACATCTGCAATTGCATGTAAAGAAGTAAAAGGCGGCACAATTACTACATGAGTATCATCGACATCTCTCACCCCTTGTGCTATTTCACTCGCAAGTTGTTTTCCTTCACTCAGGCGTGTATTCATCTTCCAATTTCCTACAATGTATTTTTTCCTCATAAAACAATCCTCAATATACTATTATATAACTTACTTAAATTGATAGTATACCATACACTATGCTTTTAACACACATAGCAAGGTGAAAACTATTTTTCTAAAACTTGTATGCCAGGCAACACCTTGCCTTCTAAAAATTCCAAAGACGCGCCGCCGCCTGTAGAAACGTGAGAAAATTTTTCTACCAAGCCAAACTTATTCGCCGCTGAAACTGAGTCACCACCACCTACCACGGAGAGCGCACCGCTCTGTGCAATGGCCTCGGCAACTTCACGCGTACCGCGTGCAAAGGCATCAAACTCAAACACACCCATGGGTCCATTCCACACCACGGTTGATGCTGTCCTTATGCACTCTCGTATGATATCTATAGACTTTGCTCCTATGTCCATAGCAATCAAGCCTTCTGGTATATCCACGGCATCTACAGCCTGCACCTCGGCATTCTGCGAAAACTGCTGTGCACAAAGATGATCACAAGGCAATATGACCTGCACGCCGCGTTTCTTCGCTTCGTCTAAGAAGTCTCTTGCAACATCGGCAAACTCTGCCTCGTAAAGACTCTTGCCTATGCTATAGCCTTGAGCCTTCAAAAATGTATAGGCCATGCCACCGCCTATTACAAAAACCTCGGTGGTAGCGAGCAATGACTTAAGCACTTGTATTTTACTGGAAACCTTTGCTCCTCCCACAAGCGCCACAAAGGGCTGCGCAGGGCTTTGTAACAGCGGCTTAAAAAACGAAATTTCCTTCTTTATCAACAACCCCGCATAGGAGGGCAACAGGTGGGCTACTCCCTCTGTCGACGCATGTGCCCTGTGTGCGGTTCCAAACGCATCGTTTACAAACACATCAGCAAGTTCAGCCAACTGCCGAGCAAACCCCTCATCATTCTCGGTTTCTTCCTTGTAGTAGCGCACATTTTCCAACAGCAACACGTCCCCGAAGGCAAGGTTCTCAACCGCGTGCTTCACACCGTCTCCTACGACATCTTCTGCCATAGCAACATTTGCTTGCATCCCCTCTTGTTGAAGCAGTGCTTGCAAGTGCGCAGCCACCGGCGCTAAGGAATACTCGGGCAATTTCTTTCCCTTAGGGCGCCCTAAGTGGCTTATCAAAATGAGCTTGGCTCCGTATTTCAATACGTGTTTTATAGACCCAAGTGCGGCGCGTATGCGCGTATCGTCTGATATCTGTCCATCGCGGATCGGAACATTAAAGTCAACGCGCATGAGCACACGTTTAGCCTCACATGCGGCGGCAAAAGGCTCGCTGTCAATGCTGTGCAACATAAAAAAGCAACTTAGAGCATAGAAAGCTTTTTGGCAAGATCAATCACGCGCGAAGAATATCCCCACTCGTTATCATACCACGAAAATACTTTTATCATGTTCCCCATAACCATGGTGCTACTCGCATCGAATATAGATGAATGCGAATTGTGGACGATGTCTACAGAAACAATGGGGTCTTCTGTATATTCCAAAATACCCTTCAATTCATTTTCAGCATAGGCTTTTACCACTGCGTTTACTTCTGCCGCAGTAGTTTCTTTTTCTACCGTTGCAACCAAGTCTACAATGGAACCCGTTGGCGTTGGCACGCGCATGGCAACCCCATCAAGCTTGCCATTAAGCTGAGGCAACACCTTACCAACCGCGCGCGCAGCACCCGTAGTAGTGGGAATAATAGACAATGCTGCCGAACGAGCACGCCTTAAGTCCTTATGTGGTGCATCTAATATAATTTGATCGTTTGTATAGGCATGCACGGTAGTCATATACCCCTTTTGTATGCCGAATTTCTCATCCAGTATTTTTGCTATGGGGGCAAGACAATTTGTCGTACATGAGGCGTTAGAAACACAGAGGTCTGTACTGCGCAATGCATCCTCATTTACACCCATGACAATGGTATTATCTATTGCATCTTTTGCAGGGACGGTCAATATAACACGCTTTGCAGGAAATTGTGCATTTTCAAGGTGATCTCCATAACCGCCCTTCGCAGAACTGCGCTCTGCAAATACACCGGTAGCTTCAACTACCACATCCGGCGCAACTCCCCAGGGAATATTCTTCGGGTTCCGTTCTGCAAACACCTTATAGTGCTTCCCATCTACAATAAGCGACGTATCATCATAAGAAACCTCACCTGGAAACTTACCCTGCGTTGAATCGTAACGCAAAAGCATACACAGAGTCTTCGTATCAGTAAGATCATTAATCCCCACTACCTCAAGCCCTTTCTCAAGAGCTATTTTAAAAACATTTCGCCCTATACGGCCAAATCCATTAATCGCAAGCTTCATGCAACCTCCTAAAGCACTACATTTTTTAAATGTATGATGTAATATTTATTCCTTTTCATTGTAAGTAATAGAACAAAAAGCTGTCAATGTAATGGCACGTAATAGTCATCCACTGCCATTTCATAACACGCCAAAAGTCGTGATCACAAAAAGTGTGAGTAATCAATCTAAAGCCACCACGATCGCCTCACCTATTCTTGACACAGAAAGAAGAATATACAATACTACATAGTATCTTCCCCTGTAGCTCAGCTGGTAGAGCACACGGCTGTTAACCGTTAGGTCGTTGGTTCGAGTCCAACCGGGGGAGTTGTAGTGAGGAGAGTTCCAAGTCGGGTGCGTAAAACACCCCGCATTTTCTACCCTATTTGTTTTCTACTTTACTGTTTTCTACCCTACAAAGAGATAATCCTACTACCAACGCATTTGGAAATACATCTTGCATTATTTCATATCCCGCGTGCATGGTTGCCCCAGTAGCTATTACATCATCAAATAGAACAATTACCCGAACGTTTTTCAGTGCACTTGTTTTGCTATACCCTTTCTTTACGTACAATGCCTTATGCATGTTTTGCCACCGCTGAGAGACATTCAGTTCTTTTTGCATATGCGATTGAGTGCGGCGCAAAACAGACGCGTACTTGTAACCGCATAAAAATGCGAGGTATTTCGCTATTTTCTCGGTGTGGCTAAAACCCAAGGCTCTTTGATGCTTGGGGTGTGCCGGCACAGGCACAATACACACGTTTTCATCATCTGCGTTAACCCGAACATGCACAAAATCCATGGCTTCCTTAAAACTTTGGTAAACCATGTAGCTCAGCGCATAAAATACTATGTGGATACCCGTCTTTTTGTATGCTAAAAATAGTGCACGAGTATTCTCATCGTAGAGCCATGTAGAAAACATGCGCACAACACGCGCCTCAGGTGTTACCTCCGTTGCGTTCTGCTCAGCATTAACACTGCGTATTTTCTCACAAAATCTACATACATTACTCACGTTTAACAAGCCTCCACAAGCGGTGCAGGTTACACCACAACTAGCATAGGGCACAAATTTTGCAGCACAGGTTTTACATAAAGTACCAGTGCATTCCTTTGCGCATATGACACAAGAACAAAGCCTATGCAACATGCATACAGCTTTATAGCGCGCAACAGCAAAAAAATATTGTACATTTTTATACCACGGAGTAAGGTGCATGATGACCTCCATAGATATATACGCATATGCGCGCTATTGTGATTGTATATTTTGCTTGGGGTTATACCTGAAATGATATATTACATAATCTCTTGGGCAGATGATGAAGCAGTTTTTTTCATAACACGCTTATAGACCTCAGCTAAAATGGCATGCGCCTGTAAGGGCGTTATACCATCTATAGAAACATCGCGTAGCAGCACTTGCAAGGCATTGTACGTCTCTTCGTATTCATGAGGGGTATTCTGCCTAAGTGCCTTAATGGGCTCAAATAACGCAATTTGTCCTGTTACATTTCCCCCATCTCTACCGCATGCTTTGTTTGTAGCATTGTGAATAAGAATTTCGTAAGCACGAGATAAAACGCTGTGCGGTAAGCCAGAGCGTTTGGCAACTTCTATGCCATAGGAATTATGCGCTATTCCATTGATAATTTTATGTGTAAATGCAATTGCATCGCCTTCGCGTTGTATTGCCGCTATGGTGCATGCTTGCATTTGCTCATACTCAATGCGGGCGACATCGTGATAATGCGTTGCAAAAAGCGTAAAAATTCTCCTTTCTAATAGAAACTCTGCAACCGCCTGTGCAATGGCTGTCCCATCATGCACGCTTGTACCTCGGCCTATTTCATCCATAATAACCAGACTCTTACTCGTAGCATTTCTCAGAATAGCCGCAGTCTCATTCATTTCGGTTAAAAATGTCGATTCACCTTTTATCAAGTTATCAGACGCACCAACCCTACAGAAGACTTTATCAAATACACCACACACCATATGATCAGCAGGAACAAAACAACCCATGTGCGCCATTATGAGCATAAGCGCGTTTTGTCGTAAAAAGGTAGATTTGCCCGCCATATTAGGTCCTGTAAGCATTACAAAGCTTTTATCAGGCACCTCTTGAGACAAGCGAGCCTCACCTTCGCAAGCAAGTTGAAGATCGTTACTAATAAAACTACCCTGCGTGAGCGTGCGTTCTAAAACCGGGTGCCGCCCTCCCTGTATGCTCAACATGTGCGAATTGACAAATATGGGCCGCGTATATGCATATTCACGTGCGAGGTGTGCAAAGGTACTGAGCATGTCTATATGCGCAATAGCTTGCGACATAGCATGTATGGTAGTAGAGCACCTCGTGATGACAGTACACACACTGTGAAAAACTGCTACCTCATGGTCTAAGAGAGATTCTTGTGCTTGCAGTATCTTCGACTCTATGGCTACTAAGGCATCGGTTTTATATCTATCGGTATTTTTTAGCGTTTGACGCAACACAAACATAGCGGGAAGTTTCCCTCGCATAGAGTGAGGAAATTCAAAGCAATAACCAAAACTACTATTTTCCTTCAGCCTTAAGGGTATGCCGCTCTCTTGAGAAAGTTGGGAAACATAACCATTGAGTATCACATCCTGGTCATTTTTCACCGTACGAAGCTCATCTAACTCTGCATTGTAGCCTTCTTTTATAACCGATGCATTGCCAAATTGCGTCGGTGGTTCTTCCTCCAATGCGCTGTGTATCAAAGTGTACGCATTGGCAATAACATCCATATCTATTCCCGCAAAGACATGTTCAAATAGTGTAGTGCTTACATTCTCTTTTTCAGCAAGCATTACATACACTTTATGGGCGCACTCAAGACTCACTCCTATGCGGTACAGATCTTTTGGATGCGCCTTGTTTAAATACACGCGCGTAGAAAGTCGCTCTACATCGTAAATAGATTGCAAAGAGGTGCGCACCTCTTCAAGACGCCCTTCATGCTGCAAAAAATACTCAACTACATCGCACCTTCGCTCTATATCGCTTTTAAGCCGTAGCGGCATGCGTATGGAATTTTTGAGCATTCGAGAACCCATGGCCGTCTGGGTCACATCCAATGCACCGCACAGGGAATGACGTGCATCATTTTCTCGTATCGTTGAAAAGAGTTCCAAGTGGTATATGACATTTGAATCTATTTCAAGATGATGCTCATCAGAATAAGGGCGAAGCGCGTGTATACGAAATGAGGACGTTGGAATGGTGCTCTGCACATAGTTTAATAATCCACCTACGGCGCATAGAACATGCTCGTCATTCTCTAAAAATCTCTGCAGATTCGCCATAACAACTTCATCCGAATGAGAAGAACGCCGCAAAAGCCTTTCGCCTTCCTCTGAGGAAAAACTCCACACGGGACGCGCGGTTATGCACGGTTTAGACACATGAGAACGCAAGGTTTTATACCACTTTTTTTGCAATGCCATCTCAGGTATTATGAGTTCGCGAGGAGACAATTTTCCCACAAGAGTGTGGAGAGCCTCCGGAGTTTGCGTTGCCCCGCATACAAACAAAACACCAATGGAAACATCAATCCATGCGGCGTATAAGACATCAGCGTGTTCGTAAAGTGCACATAAATAATTATGCTCTCTTTCAGAGGCAAGGTACGCAGCGTTGCTAATAGCACCCGGAGAGAGTATTTCTACAATTTCTCGTTCTACCAATGTGCCTTTTTCGGGGGTGCTTACTTGGTCGCACAAGGCGAGTTTTTGCCCCTGCTCAAGCAAAGTGCGTATGTAGCGCTCCACCGATTGCGCAGGAACACCGCACATGGGCGTTCCATTTCTATGAGTAAGTGTTATTCCCAGTATTTGCGATGCCTTAACTGCATCGTCATAAAAAAATTCAAAAAAATCACCAAGACGAAATAAAAGCAAATGATCAGATGATACTTTTTTCTTAGCCGCCTCATACTGTTTCATCATAGGCGTCTTGGATGCTATATTCATTGACATTGCATGGGAGTGGGAGTATTACATTTAAAGATTTACACTTTTCTGAATACGTTTTATAACATCATCGGTAATATCTACAATAGGTGCCCACCACTGTAAACCATCCGTATTGCTTTTGAAAATGATCGTGTATCCCTTTTCTTCGGCAACAACGGCAATGGCATCTTGCAGAATTTGCAAGAATTCCTTTGCAACGGGCGACTTACTACGACGAATGAGATCCTTCTGGCGTCTATCGCTCAAAGCAGAAATATAATCACTCATGCGATTTATCTCTCTATCGAGATTATCGGCAAGCTTGTAGTCTTTTTCCTTCATAGCCTGAACTTTCTTTCGTTTTACCAGATCAAGCTTATCTATTTCTCCATTAATTTCAGCTTGATAGCGTTTTTTCAGTTGCTCTAAATCCCCATATCCTCCCGATTCTTTAGGAAAGGCCGAATATAATTTTGGTACGTCAATAACGCCAATCGTTGCAATTTGTTGGGCATTTACAGCAACAACGGACCACGCAAAAAAAGCAAAATTAATACATAAAACATATTTTAAATGTGTGATAAAGAAATTTTTTTTCATTGGAATAACTCCTTGCAAAACTTAAATAAACTAAAAATTCAATCCTATGCTAAATATCAAGTCCACACCACTTGTATCATTCTGATCTTTTGATGCCGTGAGATTTCCTCGTTGCCAGAGAACATTGCTGTGTTCATCAAGTTTAAAGCGTTTAGCAAGGTAGAGTCGTATGGGAAACTGCGGTATCACAAATCTAAAACCAACTCCCGTCGTAAAATAATACTTTGTTGGATCAAATTTTTTCAATTCTTCGAGGTTTTCCCATAAGCCGGCTACTTCAAAGAACCCGTCAAACCAGAAAACTCGTTCTACAAGTGCCATGCGCAGTTCAACCCATGAGTTCCACGTAGCTTCTCCATTGTAAACAGTCCAGCCACGCGCATTGTATATGCCATTAAGACGTAAACGTTGATTGTACTGTGGACCATCTCGTTCAAAGGTTTTTCCCGAAGGGTAGAACATTTGTGGAAATATTGCATCAAATGTGCTGTTTGCAGCTAATATCAATTTAAACGCCCAGCTCTCACTAACTTTCATATTCACAAGTGGAAGGTGTCCTTCAACAATAGTGTTTGATTTAATATAGTGGCTATCTCCAAATAATATACCACCATAAAAAATCAAGCGTTGACTTGCAAAAATACCAGAGGTGGGCTCAAAGGAGACATCGCGACTATCATAAAAACCTCGCATAGAAAGCGAATTATATATTTTCCAATTTTTTAAGTTTCTTCGTAACTGAAAACTAGCAGGACGATATATGTCATCATCATAAAGCACATAGTTGAAGGTAGGCCCAAAGGATATAGTCGTTCCAAGTTTTCCAAAAGGACTGTAATATGTATAACCAGTACCTATGTTGAAAAATATTGAAAAGTTATTATAAACCATGCGTGAACTCGAGAGCAGACTTCTTCGGTTTCCAAAATATTCATAATCTCGTTTCAACTTATATTTTGATATTGTATCTTGACTAGGAACAGACGGGGTTGATGAACTGTTTTGAAACGGGTCACCGGCCTTATATTTCTTCTTATCATATGTAGTATCTTCGGTAAATACGTATTTCCCGGTAAGCGTATCTTGCGTAGCTCTGTCTTTACTATTTCGCATAAAAGGAGCTTCAATATCTTGAAGTACATTTTCTACCTTTTCATGCGTAAAACCTACAGAGGCAGAAAGAGCAAATGGTGAATTAGCGAGATAAGGATCTAAAAACGAAAGGCTTATAGACTGCTTTACAGGTGATGCAATAATACTTGTACTAAGATTAAAACCTCTACCCAACAAGTTTTTTTGATTCCAAGAGAGAAAAAAGCTAAGCGGAAACTCTGTTGATCCGCCAAATGTACCACCTATGCGCATCTCTCGAAATGAACTTTCTTCTTCTACATTGATAAGTACGTCGACAAGTCCTTCTGATTCACCAGGTTTTATTTCGGGTTCGACAGATTTGAAATATCCCAAGGATATTAATCTATTTCTTGCAATTTGTAGCTGACTCGCAGTCATAACGGAACCACTGATAAAACCGAGTTCACGAGTTATTACATGTTCTTTTGTCTTTATGTTACCTTGCACAATTACATTAGAAATATGAGCTTGCCCATATTCAACAATAGAAACTACGTATGATATTTTGGAAATCTCTTCTCCACGGTTCTCTTCATAGTCGTACGCATTAAAAAGGAAGCCCTTATTAGCATACAAAAACCGAATGCCATCGAAACCTCTTTGAAATTTTGTGCCATCAGCTATATCACCTTCCTTTAAAGAAAACAATGACCTGAGTTCTTCATCTGTAAATACTGTATTCCCTGTAAAAATAATATTGCCAAAAGTGTACTGCAAACCTTCTGAAATAACAAAAGTAAGCACTATTTTCTCAATGCCTTCCTCTGTTTTTTTATCTACAAGCACATCAATAACTTGGGCATCGAGATAGCCTTTTTGCATGTACTCTTGTTTAATTTTCAACTTGTCATTTTCTACAGCGACAGTACTGTATATGCCCTTATTGAATATGGATTTCTTCTTAGAATTCAACTTTCCTGCGAGTTTTTTAGACGAAAACAGCGTGTTGCCCGTAAACTTTACTTCTGATATTGCAGTGCGTACCCCCTCGGTTATATAAAATTCAACAAATTTTCTGTTTTTTTTATTGGGGTCTTCAACTGTTTTAGCACTTACCTCCGCTTGAGAATACCCTTCCAAAAAATATTTTTGCTTTATCTCCCCAACGGCAGCGTCAATTCTACTCTTACTTAATAAGTCGCCGTTTTTCAAAGTCATGACGTTCAGTAAAACTCCATTGCTAAGACGTAAATTTCCTAAAAACGTTATTTTAGAAATTGAAGGATGTTCGGCAACAGTAAACACAAGCACAAGTGCTCCACTCGGAGCCCTTTGAGCTTCAGGTGTAATTTCTGTAAAAAACTCAAGGCTGTATAAGAGATTTTGCATTTCATAAAGCAACGCATAAGTAAAATTTTGCTTTTTATACTTAGATAATACGTTAAAAAGATCTAGTCTTTTTACTTTAGCCAGTCCAATAAAATCAAAGGCACTTATAGACTTCCCAATAAACCAATTAGGGTTATCAGAATCCGCAGAGGAGTCTTTGCCACTCTTTGGAAGTGTTGTAGCATCATCGGTAGCAAAGGTACTATCCTCGGTAGCAGCATCATTCGCTATATCTTGTGCAAAAGTATATAAGGGCATAAACAAAAGCACTATAGAACATATGAGGGCGCGTAAAAAATGGAAAGAAGAATCAATAAAATATTTCATACTATATTTTAATATTGTAGTTGATATGAGATTGTAAGAAAGCTCACTGGCAATAACTGCGCTTCATTAAATAAAAGCGTCGGGTCAAATGACCATCGAACATTAAATATAGGCGTTGGCAATTCAACATTAAAAACGGTATTAATTCCTATGTTAGAAGTAGCTTGTAAGTTGTCTATGTTTGCAAATAGCGAATTATTATTTATCTTAAAAGCAAAACTTAAATACAAATCCTTAACGTATTTTCCTATTTCAAGCGACGAGCCTGTAAAAAAGTACGGTATGGCATCTAAAAAAGCACTAGACTGTAACCCTTGGCGGAACGCTTCTTCTCTATCGAGAGAGTACTCAAGAATTCTCTGAGCAATTTTCGTATTAAATGCAATGTAATCCAACTGAAGAGATCTTCTTAATAGCTGTTCAAATCGAGAAAAAATTCCAATGTTAGATAGAGGCTCGCTAAAGTTTACAAGTCCAGTAAGTAATTGTGTACTATCAGAATTACTTGCAGATGTATTTTTGCGTGTTTGTGGCTGAATTTCATTCCCTATAATACCCGCGATTTCTGAAGAAGTCAAGGAAGGATTTGCAGTAATTTTGACATTCATATTTAAAAGTGGCGTATTTTCAGCAATAAGTTGCAAAGTATATCTATTCCCCCGATAGTATTCTCGCCGTTGGCCACTTACTCGCACAAGATATGGATTATTTATCGGATTATCCTCATTAAAAACAATACGAGCATCACTTATGCTAAAATCCTTGTTAAAATAGTACACTTGTCCGCCCTCTACTGCTACGCTACCATTTGTCGTTAAACTTTGCGTGCTCCCTTCATATTTAAAACGCAGCTCTTGATTATTTGAGAGATATCCTCGTAAAATAGGAAAATTAATTGAGGGCATTATAAACACCACACCACGATTCGAGTGCACAGTAATATCGACTACAAGTCTTTCGGCAATGTTTAAATCAACGTTAACTTTTTGACCACTCTCAAATACCACATCTGTATTGCTTAAAAACACATCCCCTTCTATTTCAACAGTAGGAGACGGATTCGTAATTATTACTTTAATATCCCCATACACGGAACCAGTAAGATTAATCTTTCCTATTGAAAGTTTTCTAACTCGTACAGAATCCTTCTCATCAATACGAACATTAACAATTAAATCTTGAATGTTGTACTTGGCAAGTCGCCCCTTTGCAAGCACACTCACGCGTCCTTGGCCTATATTGACTCGTGTATTTGCAACGCTTATATTATTCTCAGAAAATAAAATCATAATTTTGGGAACAACAGCGATTTTGGAAAACAAAGGTGTCGCAATTTCGACATTACTCGCTTGCAAAAAACCATAATACTTTGGCGATGCTGGCGAACCGCGAACAGAAAATTGGCCGGTAATATCAAGCTTTTTTAGACTATTATTCCTATCAAACAATCCCTGTTCCAACAATGGCGCAAAATTTGCTCGTATAATACGCATATTAATATCCACAAATTCTGACAACACTGTGCCTCTAAGCGTTATATAAAAAGGCAAGTCTGCATCACCAAGACGAACGTCAAGTGCCCCTGCACTATTCTTAGTCAGAAAAAAACGATTCTGCTCTTCAAGGATAGAAAACACTTCCTTAGTATTTTCAACATTAAAGGCATAATTGTACTTCGCATTCGCTTTTTTATTACCATGAGAGTAATACACTCCCGCAGTTAGACGTCCACGAAACGTAGGCACAACATGCCTTGCAATGTTTGCATACGATATTTTTTCTTGTATCGTTACATCTATAATGCCTCTTACTAAAACACTTGCGCTTTTATCCGACGATAGACTATAGGTTCCTAAGGCACTCTCCCCATCCTTCATATGCACCTCATATATATGCAATAATAAAGAATTTCTTTTAAGCAAAACATCACGAAATGTGAGCATTCCGTTTTCATAGTTCATTAAACCAGAAAATGTAATAGGGACTTTATCAATAATGATACTACTTTTAGGCACCACTATTTCATATTTAGAGAAGTCAGTCGCTGCAAAAAAATCAAAATTCACTACTCCCGATATCGTAGGGGTCAGAACCTGCGTGTCTATTTGTCGTATCGAGAGTTCAACCGTTTTAGCATTTCCATCGTATTTACCATGGATAATTTCACCGGCATTCCCCACATGTTCTCCTAACCTTTGTAGCCGATTTACATTATTTTCACGAAGGGACAAATACCAAACTCCTCCATGTGACCGCACCTCTCCACGCGCCTGAATGGCCTTTTTTGCAGATCTTATATCAAAGGATGAAATACGTATTTCATCATCTACTAAGCGAAATTTTGCTTTCATAGACTGTTGCGTGCGCTCTCGCGCAAGGTGAAATGCCCCATCGAATTCCTCTAGGGAATCTTTACGGTACATTGCATTTACAAAAGTGTCCTTTATAGTGAGTCCACCAAAAGGAACAGCCAGCTTTTTTATTTGAAGCTTTACATGCTTTTGAGCAGTATTATTCGCTTCGCTTACAAAAATCAGCGTGGCTTTTTTATTAATGGAAATCTCCCATCGCGATGTATCTTCATCATTATTTACAATAGAACCCAGCAAGGAGTATTCAAGTGCTTTTTCATGCGTAGAATTTTTTACACGAACAAAAGCCTCCAATGTAGAATCCATGCCATCGTATTTACCATGGGCATTCACAACGATGTTGTCTACTGGTGGAATAGTCAACACCATATCTTTTATGCTCCACGTTCTTTCGAAATATGTTCCCACAAGACGCGCATGAAAATTCTCTTTGTTTGCAGCGGAGACGTTCAGTGTATATTCTGCGCTGCTTATTACAGCATCCGCAGCAGGGTAAAAAGTGGCGTTCCCTCCTATTGTAAAATCCTCAAGCATGCTATTTAAACGTTGTTGATACATCCCAGGGAGGAACGCAGACACAATTTTTATAGGTATATTTCGCAAAGTCATATACCAGCGATTTATTTTCTTATCCTTAAACAAAGTAAAAATTGGGAAGATGTCCTTTTGTAAAAAAACGTGAGTGCTCTTTTTAGCGGTATCATATTGAAAAGAAAAAACAGGCTGCAAAAGATTGCCTATCTTCAACAATTCTGTATAGCCTCTTACTATTTCATTTACGTGTTTTAATACAAAGACACCCTCCAGAGGTTTATTCAACACAAACTTATTGAGAGCAAGTTTTACCCTGCCGCTCGGTGCCATAGTTTTAAACGAAAGAGACCCCCGCCATGAAAAAAAATTCTCCCCAAATTTTACAGTAATATTTTCTGCATTAAGTGAATTTTCATCTCCCTGTAATTGAAGGTGAACGATTTCATGTTGCTGCCTAGGCAATGCCTTGTCGCTTGATATAAGATTATTTTTCACATGCAAGGTATAACGCATAGTAGCATTATGCACGTTGTATAAAAAATTACCACGTAAAAAAAACATTTCATCGCCGAATTTAGTGAATATATTGTCTATATTTTCTGAGAATGTCAGTACACTTCTTAATGGCAGTTTTTCAGCATTTACCGTAGTTGCAACTACTTTTTTCTTACGATCAAAAGAAAGCTCTGCAAGAGCCTTATTTTCAACGCGCGTAACCATATAAGCATAATCAGGACTTACAGTACCAAATAAATCAAAAGGCTTTATTGAAACATTATCACCTACACGCATTCCTCGAACTGCGGTATCTACAGTAAAATTTTCAAAAAAATCCTCAGTGTTTATACGAGAAGCGAGATCTATCGTTATTTCTTTGCGAAGCGCACTGAAAAATGAGGGCTTCATAGAACGAACAGTAACCTTACTATCAAAGTCGAATACAATACTCCGATTTTTGTTAATAAGCCGTGCTGTAAAAGTAACATTGTTCGATGTAATATTATAATCATTCCACAAAAGACGAATGCGTGATTTTTCAATAGAAATAGTTGCATCATTTGGTAGTTGCTTAATAGCAAAAATCTTTTCTAAACTCTTTATATAAAAAGAAGAGTAGGATTTTTCGTAGTGCAGCTCTCCTTCACGTATGACAAGCGATTCTAGAAAAGGGATCGGGAGTAAGGCTCTTTCGGGTAT
This sequence comes from Cladonema radiatum, assembly GCA_025330745.1. Lineage (NCBI taxonomy): Eukaryota > Metazoa > Cnidaria > Hydrozoa > Anthoathecata > Cladonematidae > Cladonema > Cladonema radiatum. Next base: position 24,763 of record JANSTP010282033.1, on the reverse strand, counting down.
CTCAGCGGAATCCGAAATAAGTGTATTGAAAACATGAGAAATATATTTACGAAGTCTAAAGTTTACAAAAACTGTCTTTGCACTTACAATATTCTTTTGTACCTTCTCATCTAAAAAACGTAGAGAAAATATAGACGCATCACCTTTATTGCCTAAGGGGTGCAAATACATACCCGACCATGAAACATGTGATCCCAAAAATTGCTCTAGCTGACTCTGCGTCTGTTTTACCAAGGAATGCGCCATGGTAAACATGAGGCTACATAGCACAAACGTTACAACAAATAAAAATGTAAGCGTAATCCGTATGCTTTGTGAATAGGCGTTCTTTAACGTGTGAAAATGAACTTTCAAGATACTCACAATACTACATAATAGTACAACATTTCATAAATCCCATGACAGTACGTTCAAAAATAGCAAATTCATAAGTCAAAATGATTTTATATTGCGCGATTTAGAGGTGTGCAATCGGTTTCTTTCGGCTATTATACTTCTACTTGGTAAACTTCTATAACATAGGAAGGAAAATGAATATTTATGTTGTATTGAAGCCATTGCTGAATTTTTTCAATATTATGTATTATTGCATTATTTGCTACCCCTATTTGCAGAAAAATTGTATGCTTACTATCATCCCGATTTTTTCCAATAAGTAGCCCACGCACTTGTGCTTCAGCAGGAATAAGATGCTTCATATAAATAGAATGTGGGCCTAGCAATAATTCTTGCAATACCTTTTTAAGCATAAACGTCGTACGAGTACGGAAAAACAACCACGAAATCGTCATATGGGGAATAATGCGGAATTCCGGAACATAGCGATTAGCATCATCATTTAAATGCGTAGAAGATGACGTGCGAGGAAAGTATAGCGGCATACGCTCTGCAACATCCCGTGAATTTCCATAAAGGTATGCCCCTACAACAAACACAAACACAATGCCAATGAACACGCATTGTACATAAAAAATAGAAATACCCTTATTACGCCACATTCTCTTTAACTATCCTCATTTAATTCTCGAAACATCAAACAACTCAATATAGTTTTTTATACCCTTCACAATCCCCTCACTCAGAGTATCTTGATACTCACTGGTAGATAACAGAGCCCCCTCCTTCGGATTGGTAACAAACCCTAGCTCTATAAGTACTGCTGGCATCTTTGCATTACGTACCACATACCATCGTTCTTCTTTTACACCCCTATTACGAGATTTAGTTCCTATAGTAGAAGCCATACCATTTATAATAGTTTTTGCAAGCTGAACATTCTCCAATATAACTTCTTCTTCCCTAATGCTATTAAGTATAGAATAAATGTTTTTATTTCCCACAGAATCTTTTTCTACTAAACTTCTACGATGTTCCGGGGGCAAATACCACACCTCATAGCCATTTGAACTCTCTTTTAAAAACGCGTTGGCATGTATAGAAATAAACAAAATAGCCTCATTAGCTTTCAATTCTTCTAAATGCTCATTCGCAATAATCGTGCGCTTTTCAAGCCGAAGGTAAGTATCCGTATCGCGAGTCATGACAATTTTCAATTTAGGAAATTCTTTTTGCAAAAGATTTTTAACCTTCAAAGCAGTTTTTAAAACGACGGTTTTCTCCAAAACTCTATAGGACTTTTCCTTATATGAAAAGGAACCTATGGCACCGGGGTCCTTACCGCCATGCCCCGGATCTATAATCACAACCGAAATAGCGTTAAAAGTACCCTTACCACGCCCAACTATAGGTACAGTCACATCCTTATTATTCTTCGTATCTTTTTTTTGAATATCTGACTCACGTTTTAAGTACGCCTGCAAAAATGTATTGCTAACAAACTCGGCAAACACCCTGCTAATCTTCAAACCATCACGAGTACGAATCACTGGATCTAAATTCTTCACGGAAGTAAAATTCAGCAAAACTCTACGCTCTCCCGGACTAAAACTTATAACCGTATCTCCATTGGTTATTATTCCCACATTGTATGTCCCATCCCAATAAAACTGTAATTCGTTTTTATTGACGAAGTCCAATATATCTACATAACTACTCACCGGTTGAGAAAAAGCATGTACCCCACTTGAAATGGAAAAAATAATCAATATTGCGAGGCGTATCCACAAAAGTTTTTCAATGCATTTATTGTACATGTCTGTATTAATTGTAAAGTATAATGCAATCCTTGCCCGCCTGCGCGTAAAAATGCACGTAAGGCCATGGCATTTATGCTTTCCTCCTTCCTTGCAACTACCCGCAAGGGCATGTGCGCACTGCAGCACATCAAAGCATCCCACGCATTAAGATGAGTCCACGCGCCTCTTTCTGTGCTTTCGCGCAAGCCCTGCGGGATGTACAAGGCAAGACAACGCCTTTTTCGACAACGCATTACATTTTCAACAAGCGTCTGCATGCCTTGTGAACAAGACTGGCGCAAGGCCTCGTCGCTTTTCTTGTAGCAATGCCATGTACAATAGTCTCTTATAGTATCTTTCGCATTTGAGTACAAAAATGCATTCGCTTCATTATTAAGATATACCTCAAAATACACATGCGACAGTACATCAGCAGCTGTAGCATTCGCCTGCACAAGAGTGCTGCCTGTGGTTATAACACTGCCAACCTTGTCAGTGTTGTTCTTTGGTAAAAAATACCGCGTACCAACAGAGGCGGTTACTATCACATTACGTACGGTACCGCAGGGCTCATGAGGCTGCTCTTTTCCATGCATAGTCTCTCCCTGTGGCAGTGCCGGTACATGTTGCAAGTGTTTTGGAATATGCACCTTGCGCAGGGTTCCTGGAAGCGTCAAAAATGCGCGCTCAACAACCACACACGATGAGGCAATTTCATGCAATTGTGCCTTTGAATTCTCACACAAGGTTCCATCCAGTGCCAACATCACCGCATGTTCTGCAGGGTCTATTCCATACGCATAGGGAATAGTCCAACCCGACATGTAACCACCAGAAAGACGTGCTGCGCATTCGCCTATGTGTGCCTTGTCACAATTGAAAATAATATCACCCTTGCAAACACCGTGAGAAATCCCCAGGGCACCGGCAGCCTTATGCAAGGCAGCATGCGCATCTTGCTGCAAATGAGGTGCAATTTTTGAGGGTATGCTGTGCCCCGTTTCTACAAAATAAGGTGAAAACACTATGTGTCTATCCGCCGTACCAATGGGATACAGCATGCCATCAAGCACAAAGGAATCAATGCTCAACTCAGGCCCTTGGAGTTTTCTTTCGGCAATAATAATACCACTACTGCTGTAGTGAAGTGCCTGCATGCATGCGTTACAAAACTCGGACTCCTCCTCTACCACAGACACGCCGCGCGCGCCCATGTTGTCAACGGGTTTTATAACCAACGGCAAGCCGAGATATTGCAAAGCTCGTTCTCCAAACTTTTCGACAGCATTAGTAGAGTCGCCTCGCATGTGTTCATCTTTAGAACTATGAAACAGCAAATAAGTAGGCGAGGCAATTTCATGTCTTGCAAAACACTCACGCATGGCGTCTTTAAAATTAGCACGATGCGCTATCGGGGGCGCAATACCATGCAAAGAACACGCCTGTGCTATTCGACTCACCGCATAGCTAAAATCAGTTGCACAGGTAAGCACGGCATCGAGGTGCTCTTTCTGCGCCTTACGTATTAACCGCTCAGTGTTTCGCAGGTCCACATGCCAAAACTGATGCGCATGCGCAATGCCTACCGCGCAGTCGTTGCCATCTGCGGCTATGGCCACATGCCCCATGCGCCTAACAGCCTCTAAGGCCGGCACCTGCATTAAAGACGCCCCTAATATCAACACGCGTTTACTACTCATCCCGTTTTCTCCAGATACAACTCAAAGGTATCTCCCAAGCGCAAAAGCTTGCTCAAGCCTATAACAATGCTGCGCAGAGGCGGTACCAACGTCCACTTCAGCCCAGCAGGCACAACACGCGAAGGATGATGCCCAGTAACGCGCATGGCACGAAACCGAAAGCCCCGCTTTTGTAACAAAGCGCGTAAGGGCTTGGGCGAAAAAATGCTAAAGTGGTCTATGGGATTAACTTGCAAAAAGCGTGTAAAGTGCCTGCGCGCAGAAATACCCCGGCCGTTGGGTACGGCAAGCGCAAAGATGCCCCCGGGTGCTAGTAAATGCCACACCGTCTTAAGCACGGCGTCAAAATTCGGCGTATGCTCCAGCACGTACCAGCATGAAACCACATCATAACGTAATGCTCCTTTTTGCGTACTCATGCTTACATTGCGCACAAGCTCTCCATGCTCTTCTACAAAGCGTGCGTGCTTAGCAAGGAACCCTTCCTCAAATACACTTGTGCACAAGGCCGGAATGTCAAGCGTGTTTCGTACATAATCACAAGCTTCCTTGTTTATATCTACGCCGCAGGGCACAAAACTACGTTTTCGTGCGGTTTTCAGCATGGCACCATAGGCACAACCAAGATCAAGCAAACGTGGCGAGTGTGCTTTGCTATGCACAACACTCAGACGCTCAATGATATTCAATCGCTCTTCCATTTTTGTACAAATTGCATCAAAGTCTTCAAGGTACGTCTTCCCATACTGCGCCTTGTAATCGCTAAAAAAATACGCATCGTTGTAAGAGACCGCATCCGAAAAAGGCACTTGAAATATGAGTTTGGTCTTCCGACACGCAAATACACTCTTCTCTTCATCACGCCACAAGGCGCGGGGCATTGAATCCCCCACAGGGTCAAAGGGGTTTACTGGGCTTTTTTTTCCGTACCAGCCGCGTATTTTTTCAGCACATGTGAGCAAGCGGTCATACACGCGTACCCCCCCATATTGCGCCTGAACTACCCCCGCAGTCATAGAAGAGGCGGCAGTTTGAAAATACACCGCATTGCGCACACAACGCATAAGCACGCTAGCCGCGTGTTTGTACGAACGGTAATTGTGAGTAAAGCCAGCCTTCTTGCCCAAAGCTGAGTGGTAGGTGCTGGGGTTTACCAAAAGCACCGGTACCCCTGCATACACGGCCTCGAAAGCACTAAGTCCAAAATGCGTTATCAGCAAGTCGTACTCGCTAAGCGTGTGTGCAAAATTTTTAGAAAAAGGCATAAAATGTATACCATTCTTCTTAAGAATTGCATCTTCATCGTGTTCTCTCGCGCCTTGTACAAGCGTACATTGCACTCCGTATGCACGACAGACCTCAAGTACGGGCGAGTACTGGCCATAATCCGTGTGCGGGGCATAGAACAGGACTCGCGCACACTCATGTGGTGGCCTCTCACGCCGCGGCATGCTAGCGTCCACAAAACCAGCAGGGTCGTAGATATTGGGCTTGCTTAAAAAATTGGGCAAGGTATCAATGAGGTACGGTACGCACTCTCGCGCTTGTCCTCCTAGATCTAGCCCTATGCAAAAGCCATAACTTTGATAAAACCGAAAAGTCTTGTAGCTCATTTCCTTGACATCTAAGAAAACAGCGTCATAGTGTTTTCGCAATTCCGTATTGGAGCAGGATATGAGATGCACCTGTGGACTACTGAGCAATTCTGCATGCATGCTCACAAGTGCCTTGTACTCGCGCGAGGTGGAAACATTATTACCAGCCTCCTCGCCTGAACTCAAGACAATATCTATGGCATGCCCCAGGGGTACGCACTCTCGGGCACAGGCAAAGGCACGCATAGCGTGCCCAAACCCCGAGTCCGAATTCAAAAACGATACATATAAGTATTGCGGCGTGTGCATAAATATTTATTGTACCAAATGCTATGGGGTGCAAGTATGCTAACGCGCTGGGTGCAGCTTAACGAATTGCGGAAGTTTGTAGTCAAGCGGTAGGTGCTTGTGCGCTAAGCGATTGTTTTTCTTTGCAGAGCACCCCCGCCAAAAAAAGTGTGCTTCGCAAGGAGCACGACTGCTTCGCGCATGGCGCGTGCGGGGGCTTTGTGCTGAGGGGGCACCGCCGAAACGGCGTGCACCGTAGGTGCACAACTTTTTACGTATGGGGTGCTTGCGCGTTTCTCCGCGGGGAGTGGGTTGCCTGGTGTGTGAGTGTCCAAAGCAACAGCGAGAAAAGTAAAAAATGCACTTTTCGCTTGCAAACTTCTTTTTTGTGGAGTACAATTTCATTGCATAAAAGTTTCATTTTCAGCACAGGGGTAGGCATGAACGCGTACAAAAGGTATTGTATTCTCGTTGTTCTCTTATACACCTCTGAGTTGCTTCTGTACTCCTACACACAAGGGAGCGCGGTGCTCGTAAAACCACGCCTAGGCGCACACGGGTGCGCATCATCATAACAAATACGGGGGGTGTGCAGGTAGAGTAGTATTACAATATTTTTCTATGGGTATGCGTTTTTAAGAAAGACGCACAAAACACAAAGGAGATATTAAAGAAGTTTGTTATGAGTAACAAAATATTTTTTACATGGAATAACAAAACACTGCGGGGGTTTTTGATAGGCCTTGCCTTGGTGCTTAGCCTAACCTCGTGTAACCCCAGCATTGCGGAGGTGGAGGACGCGCAGTTGCAACTGCACGAGGGCGCGGGCCTAGCTGCAACAGAGGCGCGCTACGCCTTGCCGCTTGCACGTGAAGGCGAGCTGCGTGCGCTTACGAAGAACGGGGACGGCACGCTGGACTACCGCATAGCGCGCAAGACGGCGATAATAGAGTTTGAGACGGGCTACCGCGCGTCACTGGACTGGCCCAAGGGGGTGCGGCTTTCACGGCGCCCGGTGGTGGTCTACAACGCGGACTCGAAGCCCGAGATATACGAGTTTTTCGTGCTGCAGGAAGGGCGCCCTATTGGCACGGTGAGTGCGTATGCGCACACCACCTACCCGGAAATAATACGCAACGTGCTGCCCTGGGTGCGGGACTACAAGGTGTACACCACCAAGTACGCAGGCTACAAGCAGGTGGCGGACTACTACCCGTTAAGCGTGTACGTGGGCGTGGTGAGCAAAAGCGGCGGGGAGGTGAACAACGTCATAGACCCGGCCACGGGCAAACGAGAAGAGCCGCCGCGCGTGCCGAAACCTGCTACGGAGCCAAAGGAGATACGAGATGCAAAGGCGGTTGCGAAAATCTACTGGGAGATAGTGCTGGAGAACGCGGACGAGATACTGAAGATGACGGACGAGCAGTTGTACGCCAAGCTGGAGACGAAGTGGAATATTGTTAGTGCTACTGTCTATGCCAAAAAGTTTGAGGGATTCAAAAGCCCTTCTACGTACGCACCCGCGCGTACCCGGTGGAGTGGTTGGTGTGTGCCCAGTGCCTTGGCGGAGTTAGTGTGGGTGTGGGGAGATGGGAAGTATAAAGATGTTACCCTTCCTGATGTGAGCAGTAGTACCTTTAACTTCACAGGTAATAACAAATGGTACCAACGATACAAATCAGGAAATACCGGATATTATAGTTTTTGGTACGATATTGAAGTACGCAAAGATGCAAAAGGAAATGAGAAGCCTAAAAGAGATAATGGAAGTGAGCCTCTTGTGAATCTCGATGCAATAAAGTTCTTGAGTAAGAAAATAGACAACGGGCTCTATTACGACATTATCAATGCCTATGGTGTAGGGAGTAATTGGGATGGAGGAATGTATAATGACAAGGGAGCAGAGGCTGTGAAAAAGGTAACCAACAGCAGTATAACCTATGTGAAATTACATCACAACGTAGATACAATATATAATCATATCGCATCTTACAAGGCTCCGGTGTTGGATTCTATTATATCCTCAGGCAAAGGAAAAAATAAAAGCTATCATGCTCGCCTTCTTGTAGGCGCAAATTATAGGAATATGTATGTAGTTGTAGCAGGCGTAATCATTCCAGCAGCAGCTATTATAGGACTAAAATTACCATTATATAGTTTCTTAGTTTGGGATAATGGGCATGATACTAAGCCGCATGGATATGTGCCCTATTGGGAAAGTAGCTTTGCGGTCTCTCGAGTTACAGATACTGTTGGGTTTATTTATTGAAATATAAGCTTGCCATGCGGTGTTTTCACAACATCGCATGGCATAACCTTTACATCATAAGGAGCAAACTATGAAAAAAATGCAAATAATACAATATGCGCTCATGGGCTTGTGTATGCTATTATACAGTTGCCCATGGGATGCCGGAGGAAATAGCACGAAACAAGATTTAACTGAACGCCCAATAAAAGCTAGGACATTTGATCCATACACGATGATGAGAAATATCCTTACTGTACAAGGGAGCATAACAAAGGGTACTATAGCAATAATTTCTGAAACCACTGTAAGTTCACCGATTGTGCAAAAAATAATTAATCAGTTTTTTACTGAAAATGCCACAAATGGTTTTAATATAAAACTGGTCGATGATTTCTTAGACATATATAAAACTGATGATATTTACATTGAAGAAACCGAAAGACGTTATGTTACTTCTTCCAAAATCGATGATTTATCAGAACTTCTTCAAAGATATACGCTAACGCCAAGTTCAGATTTCCAAGGTACCATGCACATATTTCTTAATTTTACATTCCTCTACAAATGCGGTCTTCCCGATGGTTCATGCGATGTACGCCGTGTAGTTATTTACGGCCCAGAACTCGCCACTGCGCTAAACAACAACAAGCCCCCCATAACCCACATGGGCAAGAATAACACCTACCCCGTGGGCGCGCGCGCGCCCGTGGTCATAGACCATACCGCGGAGCCGGACAGCGTGCGCAAGCTGATGCAAGCCGCAAAGGACACAAAAGACCCGCGCCTGCTTGTCATAGAGCGTACAGGGAGCACGGGTAAGGTGAGCATAACCGCCTTTGGTGAAACAGAGACAATAGACGCGGGCACGCCCTACGAGTGGAAGTTCGGTGAAGCGCAGCTTAAGGAATTACGGAAGTTTGTAGTCAAGCGGTAGGGGGTGTATTGTACAATGCTGGTATTTAAAGTGGGGCTGGCTGTGGACTGCCGAGTGGGCGCAGGGTAGCCACCGCTGGGAGACTTCCGTGCTTTCGGGTGAATGGGGTACCAAGTTTCTTGGTCTGGGATAATAGGCATGACACTAGTTCACACGGGTATATGCCCTATTGGGAAAGTGGTACTGCGGTGAGACGTAGAAATAGGGATGCCGTTGGGTTTACGTATTGAAATGCAAGGTGGCCTTGCAGTGTTGCACCAACGCTGTAAGGCATAACCTTATAAGTAATAAGGAGCATAGTATGAAAAAAATGCAATATATGCTCATGGGCTTGTGTATGCTATTGTACAGCTGCCCATGGGATGCTGACACAAAACAAAATTTGAGTGAAGGTCCAATAGAGGTACCGAATAGAACATTTGGTCCATACACGATGATGAGGAATATTCTTACTGTACAGGGAAACATAACAAATGGCACTATGAAAATAATTTCAGAACCTACTCGAAAAGGATCTGTTGTATCAATCACGGAACAAAAATTTATTTACGATAGCACAAGTGGTTTTAATGTCAGATCGATTTACGGTTCAGGTATGTATAAAGACGACGATATGTATGTTGAGAAAATAGAAGGACGTTATTTCGCTCCTAATAATGACTATTTAAAACTGTTACAAAAATATAAGCTAACTCCAAGTGCGGATTTCCAAGGTACCATGCACATTTTTCTTAATTTTACATCTCTCTATAGATGCGGTCTTCCCGATGGTTCATGCGATGTGCGCCGTGTACTCGCATACCGCTCCAAACTCGCCACTGCGCTAAAAGACAACAAGCCAACAAGCATAACCTACATAGGCAAAAACAAGACCTACCCCGTGGGCGCGGGGGAGCCCGTTGTCATAGACCACACCGCGGAGCCCGAGAGCGTGCGTGCGCTGATGAAGGCGGCACAGGCTACTGGCGACCCGCGCCTGTTGGTGATAAAACGCGAGGCGGGAGAGAAGCAAGTGACAATCACCGCCTTTGGTGAAGAAAAAAAGATAGACGCGAGTGAAACCTATGAGTGGAAGTTCGGCGAAGCGCAGCTTAACGAATTACGGCAGTTTGTGGTAAAGCGGTAAGAGTTTTAGCAGCTGGTGTAGGCTTGCGCTAGGTCAAGGGTTTTGTGAAAAGTAGGGGGAAAGACTCATGCTTAGGGACAGTTTTTGCTCTTTTTTAAGCACGCGCAAGCCGCCCAAGTCGGGTAGCTTGTGGGCGTTTGCGCAGTGGGTCATGGGCTCGAAGCAAAAATAGTCGTCGTTGTAGTCTCGTTCAAACTGACGGCTCGAGACAAACAAAAAGTAATACGTACTTGAGGGTGCTTGGACATGAATGTTAAGCCCATTATGCGGGTAGTGTATAAGCGCGTGTCCGTCCCAGCCTTCAAAGCAATTGTTCAGCCACCGGTGCGGTACGGCGTTTAAGGCATTAAAGTTTATTGCGGGGTCTAGGGGCTTCTTCTCATGGGGCAAAAAGCGTTCCTTCTCACTCCAGTAGCAATGCGCCCTTGCTTGCAACATGGTGTGCTCTGTAAGCGGAAAGTAGGGGTGCAGCCCCAAACCAAAGGGCAGAGTACGCCCCTTGTTTACAACCTCAAGGCTTATAGTAAACGCACGTTCGCTCACGCTAAAGTGTTGACGCGCCTCGTAGGTGTAGGGGTTTTTCGTCGATGCGATGTTCGCTTGCAGACTCATGCCTTCGCTCGTATGAGCATGCAGTTGCCATGGGTGTAACCACCCGTCCCCGTGAACATGTAAGGGATCAAAGTCTATGTTTTTAAAAACCTCATAGGTGGTGTTTTCAAACATGAATGTATTACCCTCTATTCTGTTGGCAAAAGGCACGAGGGGGAAACAGCTCGCATGTAAAATAGTGAAGGCGCTTTCAACTTGCGCGTGTTCTCGTAAAATGTCTACACCCTTGTACTGCGCCTTTACCACGGCCCCGCCCTGCGTGGAGACAACCACATCAAAACTGTCATTGCATAAGGTGTAAAAATCCATGTCAAAACCCTATAATCACCTTGCCATTGTGTCCCCTAGCAACCAGCTTGTAGGCTTCTTCAATGTCGTGTAAACCAAAGCGGTTGCTTATAATGTCGGCGGGGTGTTTGCCCCACATGTCAAAGTCCTCACAGCAGCGCTGCATGTTACCCAGGCTTGTTACCCAAGAGCCGTAGAGCGTCCTTTGCATGTGCATGAGGTCTGCGCTCACGTCAAACTGCACGTCTCCCTGCTCCCCTATGTACACTACCCTCCCCCATTTACGAGAGGCTTGCAATGCTAACAGGCGGGCCTGCGCGTTGCCCGTGCAATCAAAGCAACAATGCGCACCTCCCCTGCTTAGCTCTACAATTTCCCTTTGAAGCGTTTTATGAAACAACAATCCCGTATCAATCAAGCCTTTTTCCAGGGCGAGGTCCACGCGCTCCGGTACTATGTCCACGCCCAGCACTTTAGGGCTACCGCGCCCCTTACATATCATGGCAAGTGCCTGCCCCACGGGTCCCAATCCCACTATCAAGACTACATCCGAGCCACTGACGCCTGCACGCACGGCGGCCTCGTAGGCCGTACCCGCCCCACAAGAAATAAACGCGCCGTCATCGTAGCTCAAACTCGGCGGTAGTTTTATCAGATCTTTTTCTTCTGCTACCATGTACTCGCTATGCCCGCCATCCCTTTGCCAGCCGTAGGCAGCCCTGTGCTCGCTTTCGCATGATATTTGGTACCCGTTTCTGCAGTCGCTACAAAACCCGCACCCCGAAATATGGTACACAACCACCCTGTCGTCTACGGTAAAGTATCGTACGCCTGGGCCTGTTTCCACAATTATGCCGCACGGCTCATGGCCTGCTATGACGCCGCGATATGCAGTCGCCTTTGTGCCAAGGTGTTTGTGGTAAATGTACTTTATGTCAGAACCACATATGCCCGAGGCTTGTACTTTTATAAGCACTTGGCCACTTTGCGGCGTTGGTACGTCTACCCGTTGTAATTGCGTGCTGGAATTACCGGGTAAATAGCACGCGAGCATTTTTTGTGACATAGTTACTCCTTTTTTTGCATAATGAGATTATTTATTAAAACGGCTATGAGAATAATGACGGCACTGATGACCTTTTGTAAATTTGAATTTACGCCAATTTGCACAAGCCCTGTGTTGATAATACTTATTACAAGCACGCCGAGCATTGAGCCTAAGACCGAGCCCCGTCCGCCTGAGAGTGCCGAGCCCCCAATGACTACCGCCGCTATTACGTTAAACTCCAAACCATTGGCGGTTGTCGGACTCCCTACTTCCGACTCGGCCGTGAAAATAAGCGCCGTTACTGCCGCCATAACCCCCGAAAATACGAATGTAACTATGCGTATTTTGTGAACGTGTATGCCACTTAAAAGCGCAGAGCGGGCGTTGCCGCCAATGGCGTACACCGACCTGCCGTAGACGGTCTTTGCCGCCATAAAGGAAAACAACAACAGCCCAAAGAGCAGCATGAGCACGCTTACCGGTATGGAGAAAATTGCAGAATCAAAAAACGCAAGCGGTGCATTTTCGGGTATTGTGATGGAATTAGCGTTGGTCATGTACACGGCACTGCCGCGCAGTGCAAGCCAAAGCGACAAGGTGCCCACAAAACTCGGCACCAAAAAGTAGGTTCTTAAGCACCCCACACACGCGCCTAAGCCTGCGCCCACAAGCACTATGCACGCAAAGGCTACAAAAAAACTGTACTCAAACTGCAGCAAAAACGCGAAGACAACCGACAAAAACGCAACCATGGGGCCCACGCTCACGTCTATTTCGCCCGCTATAATTACAAAGGTCATAGTCAGCGCGGGCAAGCCTATTTTTGCGCACTGCACTAACACGTACTTCTGCGTCTGCCATGTATGAAAGTACTCCGTGGAATACGAAAACACCGCGTATAAAACGCCCAGCACGACCACTAAGATGCATTCATTCGCGTTTTTTATCACAAACGACAGTGCCTTTTCTCTGTTATGTTGCATTCCCTATCCCGCCTTCAAAATACGCATTAACAACGCATCCGCGTTTTGCTCGTCTTCAGGAATCTCACTCATGTACCCCCTATTCAAAACTACTATTCTGTCGCACAATAAGGGTAGCTCTTCTATTTCGCTAGAGATGACAAGCGCGCAGCTATTGTGTGTTTTCACCCAGTTTCGCACCAATGTATAAATCTGCGTTTTAGACTTTATATCTATACCGCGCGTAGGTTCATCCAGCAATAATACAGTACAATGCGCATAAAACCACTTGCCTATAACCACTTTTTGCTGGTTGCCTCCCGACAAACTGAGAATGCTCGCCTTGCTATTTTCGGCTTTTATTTGCATGTCCCTTATTATGCGCGCGGCTTCTTTTTTCACTCTACCGCTGTGAATAACAGAGCATGAACTTACTCCCTTCATGTTTGTTACAATGGCATTCTCTTCGACGGACAGGTTGGGCACTATGCCGCATTTCTTCCTCTCTTCAGAAACAAAGCCAATTCCCAACGCCTTTGTTTTTAGAAACCCGTACTTCGTAATATTTTTAAAACTACTCCCCACTCGTACGTGCACACTCCCGCTGTCTATACTTCGTAAGCCCGCAATTGCCTCCAAAATTTCAGTGCGCCCCGAGCCCAGCAGCCCCGCTATTCCTAGTACTTCCCCCTTGTAAAGCGTAAAAGACAAGTCCGCAACTTTGGGCCTTAGCCGCAAGTTTTCAACCTTCAAGGCGGGCTCCTGTGAGGCATGCCCCCGCTCCTCCTGTGCTTTCCCCAGCCCCGTCTTGTGCGCTTCTCCCAGCATCAGGCTCACCACGTTTTCAACGCTAGAGTGTTTTTTCTCCACCTCTGCAACAAGCCGCCCGTCCCGCATTATGCCTATGCTGTCCGCTATCTCCTGTATTTCCGACATGCGGTGACTCACATATATAATAGACGCGCGGTTTTTCTGCATCTTCCGTATCATGCGAAAAAGTATCTTCACTTCCTGCATGCCCAGCGAACTCGTCGGCTCGTCCAGTATAAGCAAGCGCGGACTTCGTATAATTGCCTTGGCAATTTCCACCAATTGTCGCTTTGGCGGGGCAAGGTCCACAAGCAAGGCGTGGGGGTCTATGTGCAACTGTAAGTCATCGAAAATACGTTCAAGTTCCAACGCGGCTTTTTTCGCATCTATCACTGCGTGCTTGGCATACCAGGTTCCAAGAAATACATTATCCACAACCGACAAGTAATCTATGACCGAAAGTTCCTGGTAAACGACGCCCACCCCCAACGATTGAGCATGGCGTATTCTTTGTATACCCGCACCCTTTAGCACGCTCCCACCGAGGCGCACCTCTCCGGTGTCCGGAATAACCGCCCCGGTAAGCGTATTAATCAAGGTAGACTTACCCGCACCGTTTTTTCCCAAAAGCGCGTACACCACTCCCTGTGCAATATGCACACTCACGTTATTTAAAGCCTGCGTATTCCCAAACTTCTTACTCACGCCGCTAACGCGTAGCAACTCTTCTCCCATCGCGTATGAATCCTATGGCAATCCGTCCTTGTGGGTTTCAAGCCACGCCTTCGCATTGGCCGTCGTGCTATACGCCTTTATTTCCGCGGGCACTATCTTATTGCTCAGCGTCTCTTTCTTCAGCGCCTTCAGCGCCAACGCAAAGGCAAGCCTCCCCATGTCCTTTCCCGATATATCGGCTATGCCCTTTAATACGTCGTTTTTCTTTAACTCATGGGCTATTTCGGTCGTCATGTCGCTGCCCACGACAAACACCTTTCCAACTCTGTTAAGCTTTCTCACCGCTCGCACCGCGCCCAAAGTGGCACCCCCCGACTCCCCGTATAACACGCTAATACTCGGGTTTGCGTTAAGCATCTGAATCGCAACATCTATGGCCTTATCCAGCTCCGTGCCCTCTTGGTTAGAAACAATCGAATACAAGACCTTCTTCTCTTTCAAAACACCCTCAAAGCCCTCCTTCCGTTGCACACACACTTCGTACATTTCGCAATTTACAATGCCTATGGAAAGCCTTGGTATATTTTTCTCCTTCTTAACCTGCAAGAGAATCTCGGCCGAAGTTGCACCAAATTTTCTCGGGTCTCCCAACGCATACGCGTACACGTACCCATCCACATCCTCCAAGCATGTGTTGTAGCAAATTATCGGTATGTTTGCCTTCTTCGCATTTTTAAAGGCCTTACGAGAACCATTCACGGAAACCGCCGACATTATAAGCATATCGACTCGCGCCGTAATCGCATTATTCACAAATTGCAATTCCTTCGATATATCACCCGATGAATTGCTTTCTATAAACGAAAAAACTCTGCTTTTATAATCCGCGCTTGCGTTAAGCACCCCCTGCCGCACTCCCGCGTAAAAACCCTGCACATCCAAATACGTTAATCCAACTTTGACTTCTTTCGCCATTACTATGTTGGCTAATAACACACTTAAAATCACAAAACATAAAAGTCTTTTACACATGAACTACTCCTTAAGCATTTAATTTACATTATTTTTATTTTATGTACTTGTATTTACTTTGTCAATTATTTTTTCAAATAATAATAATTTAATTCATATATGAACAAAAAACATGAATACATTTCTCCTGGCGGAGGGATTTTTCTTGCGCGTTCTGCTGCGCACAGGCTGTAAGGTGGCTTCGCGCTGTGCGCTTAAACGTTCTTCCTGCACGGAGGGTGAGCGGGGGTTGCTGGTGGGTGCTGGCTGCCCCCGTACGGGGGCTTTGAGCTTCTCCGCGGGAGTGGGCGTCCACGGGTTGGTTTGTGCCTCTGCAGAGGGGGTGCGGGGGGCTTGTAAGTGCTGCCGCACGGGTGGCTGTGCGCGCACGTGTTACTTGCGCCGCGGGGGTTTTGGTTTGCTTACCATCCCGGCAGCCTTTATGCTCCATCCATCCCTGGCGCCCCCTCAGCTCCATCCATGGAGCGGGCGTCCATGGAGCGGCTGTAAGTGCTACCGCACGGGTTTTTTCATTTCTGCGTTCACATGCAATGCTGCCACGGCTTTGGGTGTAGTTGTGAAATGGCCTCGGATGGCTGTCCATCCTTGGTGCCCTATACATGCCGTCCGTGGCACGGGCGTATGTACGAAAAAAAGAGAAAAGAAAGTACCAAAGACGAGAGCGCGAAGCGCGAACGGATGCAAACTATTACATAGCGGAGTGAAACGGAGCAAAAGTGGAACTTGCATCAATGTCGAGAGCGTAGCGATCGGCTAGAAACAATTGAAATAAGTGTCGCGCAGCGACACGGAGATGGAACTTATAGCAAAACCCGCTGCTAGGCTAAAGCAGTAATGACTTAGATAACATGAGCAAGTATGAAAGCTATACTTAAATGTGTTCAGGGCATCACATTTTTTTGCAGTGAAGGCATTGTGCGCGAATGTGCTAATGCGCACGCGTATTTCGGTTTCTTCTGTACCCTTGCGTACGGGCATGCACCCCTACGTCGTAGGTGCTGCACGCACCCGCTGCAAGGTGCCAATGGCCTAAGCCGGCTATCATGGCGCCGTTGTCTGCGCACAAGGCGGGCGGGGGAAAGGCCACCTCAAGCGAGGTGCCTTCGGTTTCAAAGTGCTTACGCAACTGTGAGTTACACGCAACGCCTCCGCCAAAGGACACGCGGGTTATGCCCGTCTCTTCAGAGAGTATATGCACCCTCTCGGTTATCATTGCTATGGCCGCCTTGGAAAATGCCGCGGCGATGTTTTCCACGCTCTCTTCGTAGGTGGGGTTCCAGTACTTTTTTCTGTGGTGAATAACCGCGGTCTTTAAACCGGAGTAGGAAACATTGTAGCCGTGCTGCTTAGCACTGTAAATGGGGAAATGCGCAGCGTCAGCATGCCCACCTTGCGCGAGTTTGTCCAATTGCGCGCCGCCGGGGTACCCTAAACCGAGCTCGCGTGCAACCTTGTCAAACACCTCTCCGCAGGCGTCGTCTATCGTAGTGCCCTTTATTTCTATGCTCTCGTAGGTTGAAAGCAGCGCAAAAATAGTGTGCCCGCCTGAAACCACCACCCCTATGCAAGGGTAGCTCTTGCGCAACTCCTCCTCCACGCCGGCCGCCGCTTGCAGGGGCGCCGCAGGCACATGAACCCGCGCAGAGTAAAAATGCGCCTCGATGTGGTCGACCGCGACAAAGGGTTTACCAAGACGTAGCGAAAGCGCCTTTGCAAAGGCAAGCCCCACCATGAGCGAGCCGCTTAAGCCAGGCCTGTTGGCAACGGCAATGCCGTCAATGGAAGCCTCCGCTATGCCACACCTCTCCATAAGACGCCTGTACAAATACGAAATATACTCCACATGCAGCCGCGAGGCGAGTTCAGGAACCACGCCCTTATACTGCGCATGCTGCGAAATTTGACTGTAGGTCTCCATGCCGAGGGTGCGCACGCCATCCTCTACAATGGCAAGCGAACACTCATCGCAGGAACTCTCAATACCCAACACACGCATTTTACACTCTTCTCCTTACCATTAATATATAAGAGTATACCGCGCCATGTAAAATGCCCGCTTTTAAAGTTTACGCACATGAGATGCGCGTGCTATTCTATTACGTAAGCCTTCGTGCTCAGCCTCAGTTGGCATATCGACAAACACCGCGGCACAGTGCACCTCTTCTGCCTCTACAAACTTTGCGTACAATGCCGCAGCAAGTGCCTCCCATGTTTCATAGCAATAGCACAACTTCCACCCTAGCTCAGCGAGGTCAGACTGCACCCTGCGTCGTACGCACAGGCGCATGCTTAAGTTACACACCTGCGCCGCGCTAGCCTGAAGAGTAGCGCAGTGTTGCAGTTCAACGGCATGTACGGTGCAGCGCGGCTTGTAGTGCGGGTAGGCAGAGCCGGGCACTACCGCACTCGGTGCGCTGTTGGGGCTACGCACTTGCTGCGTTTTTTCAAACCCCTGCATTGCCTTCACAAGGGTCGCCGCTACCTCACCCTGCGTTATAGCACCCGGGCGCACTACGACGGGCGGCGTACGCGTGCAGTCCACTATGGTGGACTCCAAGCCAAGTGCGCATTGTCCACCGTCCAGCACGGCAGCAACACAGTGACCAAGCTCGGCATGCGCCATGCGCGCATTGGTCGCGCTGGGGCGGCCTGATACATTTGCACTGGGCGCGGCAAGCGGCCTTGCAACTGCCCGTATAACCTGAGCAAACAGAAGGTGTGAAGGCACGCGCACACACAGCGTCTGCCCACCTGCGCGCGCAGTGCTGCACACACGATCATTGGCGTAGGCTATCACGCTTAAGGGCCCCGGCGCGTAAGTCTCTAGCAGGGCTTTGGCATACACGTAAGATCGCGCCTTATGCTGCTGCCCACCGTGCCCATTATCAAAACAGCGCAAGGCGTCTTCTCCGTCCGCACAGTGCACTATCAACGGGTTATCGTGCGGCCTGCGTTTTACTTCAAAAACGCGCGCACACGCCGCGTCGCTTGTAGCATCAGCAGCAAGCCCGTACACAGTCTCAGTCGGTAACACCACAAGCTCGCCCTGCAGCAACAACGCGGCACAGTGCCGTACGGCAGCCTCGTCGTTTTGAACCTTACGCGTATTACTCGGCACAAGCACATCCGCAAGCATCTACAGTTTTACAAATACATCGCCGTCTTCAATTTTTACCGGGTAGGTCTTCACCGGGTGCGTAGCCGGCAAGTCTATCACCGCGCCCGTGCGAATGTCGAAGCGCGAGCCGTGCTTTGGGCAGTATACCTTTCCATCCATGACTATGCCTTCGCATAAAGGCGAATACTCGTGAGAACAGGAGTTATCGGTCGCGTATATGCCATCTTCGAGTTTGTACAAGGCTATTTGCTTGCGCCTATGAATAAAACAATATGTCGTGCGAAACTCATTTTCTCGGCATGCCTTTACCCAGCCCATACGTGTAAACCTGCGCGCATGCTATACGTCTACCATCCGGCTGCGTATAATTTCTAAGGCATTTTCGTTTTCTTTGTCAAACACCTCATCAAACACCGCCTCAAAGAACCCTTCTATCAGCAAGTGTTTCGCTTGCTCTTGCGAAAGCCCTCGGCTCATGAGGTAAAACACATGCTGCGGGTCCAAACTCCCAGTGGTAGACCCGTGGCTACAGCGCACCTCGTTGGTATTAATATTCAAGCAGGGTATGGAATCCATGCGCGCATCTTCACTCAAGAGCAAGTTTTTGTTGGTAAGATAGGCATCCGTGTTTATCGCCTCATGCCCCACTCCAATAAGTCCGCGAAAGATTGAATGCGCCTCATCACGCGCTACGCCGTGGTACACAGCCCTGCTTTCAGAAGCAGGTGCATCGTGGTGTTGATACGCGCGCACATCGTGCAATTGATCTTCGCAAGCGTAATAGCAGCCATTGAGGTTCACAGTTGCCTCTTCGCCCAGCACGCGAGCGTGTATTCTGTCCATGCCCATCATAGCCCCAAACTGCATGGAACTTGCCTTGGCATATGCGCGCGCAGAGCATTCTAAAAACACATTGCTAATTACAATCGAGTTCAAACCGGCATTTTGAAAAAATGAGAAATGCACCTTTGCCTCTTCGGCTACATGAGCGTAAACCGCAGGAAGAAAAAAGCCCTCCCCCTCTACGGAAATGCTTATATTGTATTTCGCACCCTTACCCGCTACCACAAAAAGTTGTGGGGCATACACCGCCTTCGCATCACCGCCGCGTATTACAATTCTCAGCGGTTGCGACACATGCGCATCGTCGGCTACTACCACGAGCCCCGCAGTCTCTGCGCTCAAGCGGCCAACGCGCCACAAGTCTACTTTGTCAGTATCAAACGCAACACTACGCGAAAGCAGTTCAGACACGCGCGGCGTTGTGCCATTCTTATCGTTCAGTTCATCGAGCAAGCCCTGTGAAAAACGCTCATATCGCACATGCTCTTCGCGACCTGCGGCCTCTTCTACTTGCATGTGCACCGCTTCATAGGCCTCGCGCTCAGAATCTTGTATGCCACCCTCAAGCAAAGAAAAAGGTATGACACTAGGATCGCTGCGTCTCCACTCCTCGTCGTTGCCCGTAGGCCATACTGCCTTATCAAATTTTTCCGCGACACATTCAGTTACTGTGTTATTCATGTATAATCCTTAAACTTATTTCCAATTCTAAAAACCATAGAACACTAACCAACCGAGCCTTCCATCTCAAGCTCTATCAGTCTATTTAACTCTACGGCATATTCCATAGGCAGTTCCTTGACCAGCGGGTCTAAGAAACCATTCACGATCATGGACGCTGCCTCTTCCTCATTAAAGCCGCGGCTCATGAGGTAAAAAAGCTGGTCGGCGCTTATTTTACTTACCCGCGCTTCATGCTCAATGGAGACATTGGGACTTTGTATATCCATGTAGGGGTAAGTATTCGTCTTTGAATCACCATCGACAAGCAGGGCATCGCAGACTACGTTAACCTTTGCATTCTTAATCTGCGGGTCAACCTTGATGTGCCCCCTATAGGTGGCTATTCCACCGTCCTTGCTTATGGACTTGGAGGTTATACGGCTACTGGTATTGTGCGCCGCATGGACTATTTTGCCCCCCGTGTCCTGCTCTTGGTTCTTGCCCGCGAAGGCTATGGAGAGCACCTCGCCGTGTGCGCCCTCGCCCTTAAGCAAAACCGAAGGGTATTTCATAGTCCTTTGGCTACCTATATTCCCATCAACCCACTCCACCGTCGCGTTTTCGTAGGCAACCGCACGCTTTGTAACTAAGTTGTATATATCACCCGACCAGTTTTGTATGGTGCTGTAGCGCACACGAGAGCCTTTCAGTGCAATTATTTCCACAACTGCGCTGTGCAAGGCGTCAGTGGTGTACACCGGCGCGGTGCACCCTTCCACGTAATGCACAAAACTCCCCTCATCCGCTATTATCAGCGTCCGCTCAAACTGACCAAAACTCTGCGTATTAATTCTAAAATAAGCCTGTAAGGGCACCTCTACCCTAACCCCCGGAGGCACGTAGACAAAACTTCCACCACTCCATGCAGCAGAGTTTAACGCCGCAAACTTGTTGTCGTTGTAGGGAATAATAGTTCCAAAATATTTTTTCACCAAGTCCTCATGCTCCCGCACTGCGGTTTCCGGGTCACAAAAAACCACGCCTTGCTGTACTAAATTTTCCTTTAAGTTTTTATACACTATCTCAGAATCATACTGCGCACCCACTCCAGCAAGAAAATCTCGCTCTGCCTGCGGCACGCCTATTCTGTCATACGTCTCTTTTATTTCAGGCGGTAAATCATCCCACGTACGCGCCTTATCCTCAGTCGGCTTTGCGTAGTAATATATGTCGTCAAAATTTAATCTCGACAAATCCGCACCCCACGAAAGCATGGGCCTACGCTCAAACTCCTCTAATGAACGCAAACGAAAATCCAGCATCCACTCTGGTTCATTTTTGTGCTCGGAAATTGCACGTACCACGTCCGCGTCTAAACCCTTGCGCGTTTTAAAAACAGACGTATCTTTGTAGTGAAAGCCGTATTTGTACTCGTTACCTATCTCTTGTGCAACGTCCACATCACTCATTACTTCTTGCATACTAACTCCTTAAACACCCCACTATAAACTCTACTCTTTAAGTAACCAACCATAACCCTGTTCTTCTAGCTTATCCAGCGTATCAATGCCACCCGTAGCAACAACCTTTCCTTCATGCATAACGTACAACACATCGGGTTCTCGCAAGTGCTCAATAATGCGCTTATAATGCGTTACCACCAACACGGAAAAGTTCGCATTTTCGTCACGCATTGCATTAATCCCGCGAGCAATAACCTTTATGGCATCGATATCCAGCCCGGAATCTACCTCATCTAATATTGCAAACGAGGGTTTGAGCACGCGCATCTGTAAAATTTCCATGCGTTTTTTTTCTCCGCCGGAAAACCCCTCATTCAAATACCTATTAATAAAACCGTGCTCTATGCCCAGCACATCCATTTCCTTCCTCAAAAGTGCCACAAAACCGGAAGGTACATCATCATGCAGTGCCTCATAAGCCCTGCGCAAAAAACGCCCTACGGTAATACCGGGCACCTCTACCGGGTACTGAAACGACATGAAAAGCCCCTTCTTCGCCCGTTCATGCGGCTCAAAATCGAGAATACTTTGACCATCAACAACAATGTCTCCGCCTTCTACGTCGTAATTCGGATTTCCCATGACCACATTGGACACGGTAGATTTTCCCGAGCCATTTGGCCCCATGAGCACAGTAAGTTTGCCTGTCTCTAAATTCATGCTCACCCCGTTGAGAATTTTTTTGCCCTCAATCGAAGCATGCAAATCATCAATGCATATATTCATATCAACCTCACAATTAATGTCATTCCACGCATGAAAAAGAATAATCGTGCTACTACACCGGAAAGCCGAGTTCTAATCGCGCATCCTCGCTCATAAAATCCACGTTCCACATGGGTGTCCAGACGAGCGTAGTTACCACTTCAGCGTCTTTAAGCACTTTTTTGCAAGCCTCCGCTATATTTTCTTCTATAACATCAGCCAAAGGACAACCAGGTGTTGTCAAGGTAAATTCTATTTCCACCTTCTGCTCATCATCTGAAATATCAACTCTGTATACGAGCCCTAAGTCAACAATGTTTATGTGAATTTCGGGGTCTTCCACTTCCTTCAGAGCGAGCAAGAGCTCTTCCCGTGTCTTTGTTTGTTTATCTAAGTCCATACTTTTATAGTCTCCTTTAGTATAGGCAAACTATTGTTGTATGTCTATCACAATAGTTGAAAGACACTGAAAAGAGGACAAAATTGAGTATTATAATTCACAAAATTCTTTCACTGGAAAGATATTATGCACTATAAATCATGTCTAAAAGCCATCATGGTAGCCCCTATTGTTTTTTCACAAAGGCCAATATTCTCGCCTGAGCTTGGCTTCCATTTTCAATAGGCAAAACTCCAACCACAATAGTAGCCCCCGTTGCCGGCAATGCATCGAGGTTGTTTAGGTTTTCTAGCTGATAAATATTTTTTTTCAGTATTTTACGGTGAAACTCAAACGTAGTACTTGACCCATTGTCAAGACTCAAAGTGTCAATACCGACGCCAAGAATACGCCGTGCTATTAATACATCCGCAGCATCAGCAGAATATCCAGGAAACCGCATGACTTTATCACTATCAAAATTTATATACTTTTCAGGCGTACTAAAGTTCTTTGACCACCCCGTATACGCAAGCACAACAGAATTACGTGGAATTTTCCCATGACGCTTTTCCCACGAAATTATGTCATCCTTCGTTATTTGATAATCATCGTTGTTTTTAACCTTATCAACAACATCAATAACGACAACAAGAGCGACAAGGTCTTTAGCATCTATGTCGGACAAAGACTTTTTGCCTTTTACAAAATGGCTGGGAGCGTCCACATGCGTGCCGGTATTCTCTCCGGTTGTAAACTTATGCAGTCTATAACCTTGGTCGTAATCAACCAAACGCTCAATAGTAAAAGGCACCCCACCGGGCCAATACACTATATCATTATGCAGCGTATGCGTCAAATCGACAACTTTATAATTTTTAACAATGGTATCATCTGCGTATGAATACACCGACAACACACAAATAATAAAAAGCACCGTTACAATATTATACTTCATTTCCACACCTCAATATATAATTATATGTCTATATTACAATATGTTTTTTTGTATGTCAAGAGCGTAAGAATTTATATTGGTGGACTCAAAGAGCACATGCAACACAGAAGAAGTAAAAAAGAAGAAATAAAAAAAGCCAATAGTAAACAAGCTATGTCGACATTGCTTCTTGCCTATTGGGAGTGAATCATCACCACTTATTTTATATAGTGTATGTCGAAGAGTCGCGCATACCTTTGTATGCAAAAGAACCGCGCACTATAGTGTAAAGTATGGTGAAATTTTCATCAAAAACAACAATATCTGCATAATTGCCGGGAGAAACAAGCCCTACTCCACCCAAATGAAAAATACGCGCAGGATTATACGTTGCCATCTTTACCGCATCCTCTATGGCAACCCCATAACTACACAAGTTTTCAACTCCCTTAATCATAGTAAGCGCACTACCCGCCATTACATTATCACAGACACGGTAAAACGCGCCGTTCTTTATGTGTACTTCCTCACCATTTGCATAAAATGGAGGATCTGCTTGCATAGTCGGTTTCAGCGCATCGGTTACCAACACAATTTTTTCTATAGGCTTATCCTGCAAAAGCAATTTTACAACTTCGGGATGTACATGGTGTCCATCTGCAATAATTTCACAAGACATTTCGTTGTGGGTCAGAATTGCCCCGACAGTTCCGGGATTACGGTGATGCAATGAACGCATAGCATTGAACATATGCGTTGCATGAAGTATGCCCGCTTGTATGCCCTCTAGTACGTTTTTATACTTGGCGTCCGTGTGCCCCGCCTGCAGCACTATACCATTACGCAGGCAGAAAAGTGCTAGCTCTCGCATGCCTTTAAGCTCTGGGGCAACTGTCATATTAATAATAGTACCTTCAGCTTGGCTCAAAAAGCGCTGCATAAGCGCAATGTCTGGTAACTTCATGTGTTCAGACAATTGAACACCGGGCTGTTTCGGTGATATGAAAGGACCCTCAAGATGCATACCTACAATGCGTGCAGAAACTTCTGCCTTACTGTGCCTCGATTGTTTTTGTATGGCATTGCGTATTTCAGCAATGGATTGTATAAAAACCTCAGTAGGTGTAGGATACAGCGTT